>VZSC01015422.1:350301-384642 GCA_013398225.1 Steatornis caripensis
GTGTTTGGATTTTGTTTTGGTGTTTCCTCCCCCTCCCCCCCCCCTCCAATATTCACTGTTGTCATGTACTTTGCCAAGTGGAGTTCTCATTGACGTCAGTCCAGTGACTTTATTTTACACCTGATCTGCACTGTGCAATTGTATTAACTGAAATAGAAGCATGGCACCACGTTATCACCTTTTGTTTAAAGCTTTCCATAGCAACAGAGCCATAAATTAGGGGGGAAAAAAAACGTTTCAAACCATTCTTACCTAGAGAAAAGATTTCCCATAGCAGCACTCCAAAAGACCATACGTCGCTCTGTGTTGTGTAAATTTTATCGAAAATAGCTTCTGGAGCCATCCATTTGAGTGGAAGCCTTGCCTAGGAACGCAAAAGACACGACACGTTGCCAGAGCTGTTGCGACTAATCTGGCCAGCCCTAGGGGAATACGAACTCGAGATCAGCGTTTCAAGTTTCTTCTACTTACATCTCCTTTCCGTACGTAGTCAGGGTCTTTATAAATGTCCCTGGCTAGTCCAAAGTCACAGATCTTCACCACGTTGTTCTCTGAAAGAAGGATGTTCCTGGCTGCCAAATCTCGATGAATGCACTGTGAAGGAATGAGGACAAGCAAGGTCAGGGGGTCTGCCTGGACAACGAGCCGTTGCTAGAGTTGAAAGCGTGAGACTTCCTCCGGGAACGGAAAGATAAATTAACTTTTGTTGTGAGCAGGTTAGAGGAGGAAAACGTGTGTGGGACTCTGCCACAAATATACTGTCAAATGCAAAAGAGAAAGTAACTCAGGGAACAAGCCAAGTATTACAGTTAGTTTTCTGATTTTTCTATGTGAAATAACTTTCACAGTTACGATGAGACAAAGGGAGTGCCATTTTCCAGTTCAGCGTTCTGTGGCAAATTTGGGAGAGGTCAAAAAGCAGCTGCCCCTGTATTCGCAAATGCGTGAGTGTGTGTGAGACTGGGGTCACCGGGCTCACGATTTCTGCGCGTGCTGCCCTGGTAGCTGCGTGGTAAGTGCAAGCTCTCGGTTTTGTGCATACTTTGGCATGCATATTACACTCAGTTTACGTGAAAAGCAGGCATTCCACAGGCTACAAACAGTCTTACAATCTGTATTCTCTCCTATCTAAGCTCCCGTGTTACAGATGCCAGTCCTCGTAGCCAAGAACGCGATGGCTATTCCCTCACAACCCCTTCACTGCTACTTATTGTTTAACCACCAGAGTTAATGTGATCTCCAGCACTTTTGTACAAGAGCAAAAAGCAGATTACTCAGGCTCAAAAGTATATTTGGATTTCTTTGTATCAGATACTCGTGATTCTGTGAAAGAAGTCCAGCCCTGACATTTTAATGAGCTCACTTTTCGGGAGGCGAGAAACTCCATGCCTTTTGCCACTTGGAAGCTATAGCAAATCAGATCCTCCAAAGTCAGGGGCCGCTTGTACAGATCCTCAGCATCTAGGAGAGATCACAGACACAGCAAAACACTACAGCAACAGCTATGAACTTTTTTGGCACTGGTGCTACTTGCATGCTGATGACGCCAGCGCCGCATCTGAGTATTGCTACGTGAGTTCTCCACTAGGAACTCTCTACACCTCTGGTTTAGGAACCACTGACCTAGAGGCAGAAGATCAGGTGTTTTAGAAAGTTCCGTCCAACGTTAATCGTGTCATCTAGCTATGGGGAAAACGGCATCTGGGGATAGAAGCGAGGGAAGCTATTTATGGTGAGCGAGTGACAAGACTGGGGACAGAGCGGCCCCACAAATCTTCTGGTGAAGTGTTGCCGTTACTCCTCTTACACAACAGGAGCAGCTTTTATGCACGTACGATATCGCAACTCTCTTTTTGTGAGAAAGTTGGAGTGAGGCACAGGCAAGAGAAAGAACTCGCGATTTCAGCAACAAGTCAAGCTGCGTAAGGGCTTGTAAAGTGTGTGACTGTGTGTGCGGCACTGGCCCAGCAGCAGGAATCTGTACAATTAAAGATCTGGGATTAGGCAGGTTTCTTTTACCTTCTTCATCATCTTCTGAATCGCTGTAACTCTTATCTTCGATAAATCCTGAGCTGGCAGAGCTTCCTGTGCTGGCTACACTCTCAAGGCGCCTCTTGATCAGTTCAGTCAAATCACTGTTGGATTCATCCAGACTTTTCTCTGCTTGGTCAGAGTTTTCCTGGGACTAGAAATGGTAGAAAACTGATTTTTAGCTTTGAATGATACAATGCCTGGGCATTCAAAATATGTAAAAGAATGGCATATGGGGAAGTGTCCTCTGGAGATGAGCTCAAAACGTGTTTGAACATGATGTTCCCTGAATACCAGAACTAATGAAGCCTGGTTTCCTATTTATTAATGCAGAACCTCCCATTTTACTGATAGCTATATTCCACTGTAAAAGTTAGCTGGCAGCCGTACAGGTGAGACTGATAGATGAGCAGAGAGATATTGTAATTCTGTACCTCTTGCTTTCTTAGGAAACCACGCTAAAAATTCAAGATACGTGCATGATGTGCACTGAAACGCGTCTGTCACCCTCTCTTGAGTGAGACATAACCAGTCCCTGCAATTCATGAAAACAATGGTGAGAAAAGAAATTTTGAGTGACTGTACCAGGAAAATCTTCTCTTACACAAAGTACCTTATGTACTTTTGTGCCTGTACACAATAGGTATTATAATAATAATAATAATAATAGTAATGATAGAATCATCTGGGAAAATAATCGTGGGAGGCTCCAGTTTCTGGCAGGGCTTAGATCAAAGAGCCCTGTCGGTGCCGTATTTTCACAGTGAGGAGGTAGTCCCATCCTCTCCCCATCGCTGATTTCTGGCCTCCTGCGTCTTCCCCCATATCCTAGCCCAATGCGCGGTAGCACAAATGTTTACATGGATGCAGCCAACCCTTTGGAAACCAAACCCATTTGGTTAGTTTTAACACAGACCGCGTTCCAGTTTGCTGCATACAGCACGGACTTTTAGGTTGGCACAGGGGAAGGGAGAACACAGAAGATGGGAACGAGCAGAGGATGGAAGGGCGAGCTGCTTCCGGTAGCTGCAGGGGCAGGTGGGCCTAGAAACAAAAACCCCCAAGCTGGGCTTGTATTTTGGGAGGGGTCGCCTTCTCCTAGTTCACTTCAAACCAGTTTTTCACTCCTGCTTTGTTGCCGCCTTTGTGCTGGGTAGTATCTTGCAAGTCATTTCCTCTCTCTCAAATGCACTAGAGTGCTTGGGTATTTGCAACTAATTCTTTAATAGGTGCTAGGAAAGAAGAGGATGGGAGTGAAATCCTACGGGGGGGGGGAAAAAAGTTTCCTTTTGTTGCTCATACCAATTGAAACGGGGTGAGAAAATAAAGTGCCTATACAAATACCAAACTGTTACAGTGCCAGTGCAGAAAAAAATCCGACTTCTTGTGGTCAGTGGTTGTTAATTCTCTGCCTTGTGACTGTGAGAAGCCTGTCCTTCTTTTACCTTGTATGCAATGAAATCTCCTCGTTTTCCTCTTAGATAGTTGGACAGATTTCCGTATTTGCAATATTCTACGATGACCATTAAAGGACCTAAAAAGACATTGAAAGTCAAATGAGTTTTGAAGCACTGCAAACACTTAACACTAACTTGTCCTCACAAATCCTCTTCAAAATAAGTAAATACTGTCATTCCTATTCTACAGATGAGGAAATTGGGAAACAGAGAGGCGACACTCCGGAAGCACACCATCAGTAGCAGACACGGAGAGAAGGGAATGCGGTACTGAGTCTTAGTTTTCCCCATTAGATAGTAACAGTTGGTATTTATTCCTTATTTATAAGCACAGGAAAATTCAGAATGAGGAAAAAAATATACAATCCCATATGCTATTAAGGTTGTTTTACTCTATACATAGATCCGTAGCATGGAGCAGTTGTCATTTTTCTCTGCTGCCTTCACAATTGTTTGTTTTGGGTGGAGCCGATGCCACTAGAGGCAATAAAAGTACGCAGGATCATAGAGAGATATAAATGAAAATTTGCAAACATATTTAGTCTGAAGTTTTTGAAAGCCTGGAAAGTCCTATCAATTTCTTCCTTTCTTATTTCTGTGCAAACTACTGTAGAGTTCAGTGCAACTGCTGCTTTTATACAATTATGCATATTTTTAAGCTCTGCTTGAAAATGCTTTTGTGTTTCAGCGTGAGCTGTTAGGAGAGGGAAAAGCTACGTTCTCTACTTTAAGCGTAATCACTGCTTTTTGTAATCTTCAAATGTAAGATAAGGCGAAATCGTGGGACTAGAATGCATATAAACATGGATCATGATCAATCCTCAGCAACTGGACTTGCATGTCCAGAAACCTTTTTCTGTCTAGAAGGTCCATAGTTCAGACTTAGGAGTCTGAACCTCAAAGGAGAAGCGCTGAGAGAATGGCGCTTGGCCATTGAGGAAGGAGGCAGCCCTAAGCAGCACTGCTACCTGGCTGTGTCAGAAACGCGCATGCACACTTGTATCGCCCTGTGCCCCCATGGTCCGGCCTGACTCTTACGATACGCGCTGAAAAGGCTGAGAGCAGAGCTGTAAGGGAGCGCGGAGGGAAGAGTGAGCCTTAGAGATTCTGGTTGCTGCACCCTGTCTGAGACTGGGTGACGAGTACCGTTCGGAAGCAGATCATCCCTTTAGCAGGGAGATGGTGAATTCTAGCAGTAATAACTAATAGCTTGCCGAGAACAACATTGCATAGTTCTGCTAGGCTTTTTATTTGTACGAGTCCTAAAGCACTGCTAGATTGAATACACACCTTTGGGCTGCTCAGGACCTCCAGTTGCTATTGACTACAGCTGTAACATGTTCAGCACCTGAGTACACTGTACCAGTGTTTGCAAAAACACCACTGGCCCAAAATCGGAGCTGTCAGCGGTTCTGCTGCTGACCACACCGCACTGCTCGCTTGGGCTTAAGGGCAGCGGTGCTGGGACCTGGCAGTGCACGCGAGATCTCTGGGGGGCATCGCTCTGAAAAACCTAAAGTCCAATGTCCCTCATGGATGCCCTGAGGAAATGCGGATTGCAGTACAGCTTTAAAGCTCCAGTTAGTGATTTATTCATGTTTTTGAAATGCTTCCTAGATGTGGCCTCTCCATATTTTACTTTCTCATTGTAAAGCATATACTATGCGTTAGTTCTAACTGCTTAACATCACTCAGCCAAGGTGTTAAAATAATATATGTGCATATGTAATATCAGTCTTCATCAGGAATACCGTTATATGGTTACATAAAACCTAACAAGGAAGGAGAAAGCACCGTATTCCGCAATGGCATTTTAATAGTAACTCTTATTCTGGTGTCTGTCTTGAGAGCTCAAGGCTATTTTTCTTTAGTCTGCAGTTGCATTGCTCGAAGGTAAACAAACCAGCGCCTGCCTCGAGGCTCCTCAGTGCCCTGCAAGGCCGTGCTGCACCGCTCTGCTCCATCCACTGCTCCCCGGAGTAATCAGTGGTTTTCCTAGGCAGCTAGCAGGGAAGAGCGAGGGTTCCCTCTTCACCCAGGAGGGCAATCAGGATGCAGCAGGCTGGAGAATGGGAAACTGAGGAAATCCCAGGAGAAAAAGTTCCTCAGAGATTGGTCAATCACAGTATTTGATCAGTTATTCAGATTATTTCACTATGTAACTAGAACTCTGTGGCTGAATTGGTGCTTTGGTTAAAAACTGTTGACTTCTTAGTAATGCTGCCACATTTTAGGCACCTGCTCGTATTAAGCCACCTCATTGACTTGACAGGAGAGTCACCAGCATTCATAATGTTACTTCCCCTCTACTCACAGTCCCAAGCAAAGGCTACTTGCTTATGCGTCTGAATCTTAAAACCCTCCAGCTAGAGCTGGCCATCCTCCCGTACAAGCCTTTGGGGTCTGCAGTGCTCCAACAATTCCTGCAAGCTCCCTGTTCGTGGCTCCCAGGTTACAGCAGTATCTGTGGTTTCTGACTGTTCCTTGAGGAACTGGGAGTATCTTGCTGGAGGGAAGATTTCTTTCCTGGCATCCTACCCGACCTGCCTCTCTGAAGTTTTCTTTATTCCCCCCGTGACTGGACAACTATATGTTCTTTAGGAGGATGATAGCTTCGGAGTCTCAGATGACAACAGATGTGTGCACCATCTCCTTTGCTCTTTCCCCTTCGTTTATTTTAGTCCGTTTTTTTTGGTCCTCAGCTCTCCTAGATCTGTCCTTTGAGGACTGTTTTGAAGGTTTATTGTAAGCAGTAAAGAGGCATCTTTGAGAGTTGTTATCCTGACGTTGAAGCACAGTACAGTAACAGACAAGGATGCTTTCTATGGCAGTATGTGAAGGGATGTTTTAGTCACAAAAGGCTAAGATTTATGGAGTCCTTTTTTAAGTCTGCACTTTGCAACAGATTCTTTGTATGATGTACAGCCAGTTGTGTCGGCTTAGCCCCTTGGAAGCCCATGCTGTTGCTCCTTTCAGCTTTGGACTGCCTCAGGCTCCCTGTATACTACGCAAGAAATGCCTGGCGAGAGTGAAGTGCTTGGGAAAGGAGGAAGCCTCAAGCAGCTAAGTGCTCAGCCTGGTGCATCCTCCTGATACAGCAGGGAAGAAGAGAGAGAAGAACCTTTGAAATTATCAGTAGTGTCTATTTGGAGGAACTGGGCACCTAATCACAATTAAAGATCCTACCTCCCTTCAGTCCATAATCCCTTTCGTAAGCAAGCTTACAAAGGACAAAGAAAAAGAAAATAGAGAAGTGACACCACTGGCTGGGAGAAGATGTTCGGAAACCGTTGATGAGATGTGGCCAAATTCGGCAGTACCAGAAGCTCTGCTGTGAGCAGAGAGGTAGAAATGTTTGTGTTGCATTAACTGCATGTGCGTGAGACTTGGACTCCACCACAGATACATCCAAACACCATTGTATCTGAAAAGTGTTTCTCCTTTGCTCCGTATTTACTGAGGACTTCTCACCTCCAGCTTTGGTGCAGGCTCCCAGCAGGTTGACTACGTTCAGATGATGCCCTATATGGATGAGGATCTTCAGTTCAGACATTAAAGCCTTGCATTCGTTAGTAGTTGCACATTCTGCTTAAGATAAACAGGAAAAAAATCATCTTTACACAACAGGATATTTTTAACAGGACACAGCAAGATCCTGTTTATACTTGGAAACAAAACCCACCCAGGTTACTTGCAGTATCTTTGCTTTTCAGACTCTTAAACGGATAATAATTCATCTGTTTCCTTGTCTGTTGACCTTTATGAAGTGAAATAACACTTTATCTTTTGGGTGACTCTTCCTTTCTCTAGCACGGGTTATGGAGGGTTACTGTCCTGTAGGAGAACCCTCCCCCCAAATCAGATACCAGAGAACCTATGCAAGGACTGAATTTTGCAAGCTTAGCAAAGGAACAACCAACCGCTCCAAGCCACAGTAGCACACAGAGGAACATGTTCCTCCATCCGTAATGGTGGTGTGCAGTTTAGTAGTACTTCTTTACGATACCTCAGAATATATTTTCCCCCAGTACTGAGCAACTGTCCACTGCAGGTGATAGAAGAATCCAACACATCTGTAAGCTGGGTCCCCAAATGTACTGGTGAACGTACAGCATTACTAAATCTCAGCCCTGAGAGAGCTCACGGACCCAAGAAATACATTTTCCAGCAAAGCAGAGGGGGCCATATTTGTGTGTGAACCATGAAGCTGACACTCGATGAAGCCCTGGCTAGCCAGCTGTGCTGTGGTTTCATTCTCTTTTGCTGCCAGAGCAAAGGAAGGCACTCTCAGACCAGAACGTTGTTCAGATGCTGGCTTGTTTCCTCTGCTTTCTTCCCAAAACCTTTCATGATGTATTTTTAAAACAGGGGCTGTGTCCTGTTTCCTCTGTTTGTGCCTTTTTAAATCATGTAAGATTTAAATATGAAGAAGCAGTTACATAACAGATCGCTTGGTGTGGCAAATGTAACCTCTTAATCTGTCTGTCGAATTCTCCATAAACAAATCTTTCACGAAATTGTGTCATAAAGAAGGAGCTATTCCAAGCCCAAGATTTCTTCAGTCAACAGTGCGTGTAGATGGCTGTGTACATGGGTGGTGTTACTCCTGATCTACCCTGGTAGGAGCTGGAACACCTGCCTGGCAACATCTAAACAGAACGGCCCCAGAAGTGTTTCATCTAATCTTGCACGTTAAGTTTTAGCCTCCAACCCAGAACAGATACCAGCCTGCTTCATGGAAATTACACATAATGCTGGAATTACAGGAATGCAGACATCTCCAGAGCCTTTTTTTCCCCCTCCTGAATGGATTGACTCACACTAGAGAATCTGCTTTATTCTGGAAAGTGATGAATTATGGGCATGTTAGTTGGGGAGGGACAGGTTAGAGCAGGAGGCTGCTGCCTCCACTGAGGGAGGAAGGCGTAAAATGATGGAGGAACCACCAAACAGTTTGCTGAATATGTGCAGGCAGGGTGGAGTTGACATGAGGATCAGTTGGGAAGCACAGTGTGGAAGTGAATGAATACCCAGAGCTGTCCGGGGCAGTAAGTTTTGGATGGAGAAGGGAATGTGTCTGGATCAGGGCCTTCTAGGGTATTTCAGGGATCTGGAGATGGGCATGGAACAGAAGAAACAACAGCAGGAGAGAAAATGATCTGAAGATCTACTGACTAATGCAGAGAAGGGAGACCAGATTGGGAGGAGGTCCAGGCAGGTGATAAACAGATGTTTTTGAAATTCCAGAGAGATGGGAAGTAGCAGAGCATCGGGAGAGGCAGCTAGCAACAGCAGCCAAGTCCTGTGATAGAAGTTCCTGAATCATGGCATTGCAGGGGTTAATACGGTCATGCAGCAGCAATGCAGAGCAATGTGGTCTATGGAAAGCCATCCAGTGAGCATCGATTGTACCTTTGAAAAACCCCTAACCGAACAGTTAAAAACCTCCAGCCCAAGTAGTCAATGTACTGGCTGAGGCATTTATTCATAAGCTGTCTGCAGAGGCTCTGTGTGTAAATATAACATGAAAGAGTAGTCTCCAAGTTCCCCCCTTCCCAACCGCTGAATGGTAAAAGCTTTCCTTAATTTCAATAATTGCAAGCAAGTTGTCTCTAATTCACTCCCTTGGCATTGCTTTTTCTTCAGCCCCTCGAATTGTTCTGCATCTGGAAGGGCTGTGATGGAAGGCTTAGATCCAATTTCAGACTATCTCATGTAATTACATTCCGTAATCTGTTTCCCTCCTAACCCCACAGACCTGGAAGCTGCTGTTTTCCTCCTCTAGGAATACAAGACTTAATCAGCAGCACAGCATGGAGCCCGCTTGTCATTTCCTACACGTTAACATCCACTGTATAATGACTAATTGCTCCCATATGACAAACCCACTCCCTTCTGAACACAATGAACTTGGGACTGGTTTGGAGCTGAGAACTGGAAACCTCATTGCCCACAGGTTCCCTGAGGAGCGTTGTGAGAATCTCAGAGGGATATGTACCTTTAAGCATTTTTACGGCAACTGTTTTGCAGGTTGAAGATTTATCAATGCCAAAAGCAGACGCCTCCACCACCTTCCCAAAAGCACCATGACCCAGTGTTTTACCTAGAGAAGCAAGAGTCAAGAGTGAGCCAAAGGGGACTTACGACAGTCTGCATCAGATAAGAGGGAAACGTGCATTCTCAGCTATGCAAGAAATACAAGAGTCCAGTGCCCAGGCACAACGTAGACATAGACCGATAGGCAACAGAAGCCTGTATCGCATGTTTGCAGTATATGGATATAAAGGGTACGATTTATATCCGTATGACTTTAATGCAATACAGGATGTGATAGAACAGAGTAGAATAAATAAATCCGCATTCAGCTGAAGGCAAGGCTGAATACATCTATATGGCTTAAGGGTAAAAACATTACGTATAGTTGTCCTGAAGCCCAGGAAAGTCAGACTTTGGGTTAAACATAGAATTGTGGAACCCTGATCTCTCGTGAATCACAGTCGTGGACATAGCCAGCTAAGGCACTCGGGCAGTCAGAACCCTTTAACTCTTCAGTTATTGACATCTGTTTGACGTAAAAGCTATACTAAATGGAATTTAAGATTATAATTTTTCTTTATTTTCCCTTTCATTTGAATTTTTGTGCCTGTATCACCCTGTGCTCCGAGAGCTCTGTCCCACGATGCAGCAGAGCACACTGGGCACGATGGTCTGGCTTTTTGGTTCTGCTAGTTTGACCCTATGTCCCACCATCAACTCATTTTTTTTTATTTTTGCCTGTCTTCCTCCTTATTCCATGTTTTCCAGCTGAAGCACCAAAAGCACACACAAATACGGATATATTCCCTACACTCCTCATTGCACACGGATGTTGCTCTTTCTCTAGACAAACACACCCTGCTTTTTACATTTTCTTGCTCCACCATCCACTGAGCTGAGCTGTTGAATTAAATTTGGTTCATTTTTTCATGATAGCTCTTTACAACTCAAAGCCAAGTTCAAATGATTGATAAGGAATTGATTATTTGACGAACTTATAGATTTCTTCAAAATAAAATTCACTGAAAGACCGTCACCTTTCAGATTGGCTCCTCTTTCCCTTTTCCTCTGTGCATGTGAAACCGTACTTTTGGCAGGGACAGGACCTTTCTTCCCTGTCAGGTGTTTGGCTTCACTTCTCCAAGAAAGAAAAAGGAGTGGTAGCTATTTTGAGAGAGACAACATCTTTGCTTTTCTTACCGAATCCCTCGTTCCACCCCCCCATTAAGGATGATCCTGAGTTCTGGGACTCACTGTCAGTCCTCCCCAAGGATGGCAGTACACTGGCACTAAATGATAGGCTGCTTCTTGGGTTACGCAGCAGATCCACTGACACTGAGGAGCGTTAGAAATCATCACTCTTTACAGTAATACCCAAACCACTCACCCAGCCGCAGTCTGTCTCTTGGGAACTCCCATTTACTGCTGTCGTAGGGAAGACGGTCACACTGCTCGTCAAGAGGCATTTCCTCTGGATCCATTATAATTGACAGGTATCCTGTTTTAATATCTGTGGCATCAGGCTGAAAACAGAGAGCAGAGAAATCATTCACAGTATTTACCCTGCAATTCTAATGGGAGAGCTGTCATCTACGAGACTGCGTGCTGGCTTGGGGAGATCCTTAAATTCCAGACTTCGCTGTGAAATTTATTCCGAACCATGAATACATCACTTCAGCTTCCTGCCTCTC
This sequence comes from Steatornis caripensis, assembly GCA_013398225.1. Lineage (NCBI taxonomy): Eukaryota > Metazoa > Chordata > Aves > Caprimulgiformes > Steatornithidae > Steatornis > Steatornis caripensis. The sequence goes on from VZSC01015422.1 coordinate 361,517, forward strand.
TTTTTTTATATCTGGGAAATACATGTTCATGTATGCCTGCCACTCATGACTATTGGGAAGAGTCACTGATTAATGTTGGTAAATACTCTGAGGACACAAAATCTATCGCTGTCTTCTACCTGTGTCTATTAAAGGAAATCAGTGCTTTGCTATGGGAGCTCCAGGAGCTGTGCTTCCTGGTGCACTACGGAGCATTTCGGCATTTTCATAGCGTTTTGTTTTGCAGGCTTGATTCTTCAGAGTTATCCACTTCATGGCTATTGCTTATTACAATTTAAAATTAAAAGCTGGTGAAAGCTGATAGCTCTAATGCTGCTCAGTGAGAACCTGCGATTTGGTGGGCGCTGTGAGCAGGTTTGCACGGGTGTAAAATGTAATAGGAAATTCACTGCGGCTCACAACTCTGTTAAACTGAGGTCGAGGAGGAAAACGTTAATTTAGTCACCGTATTTGCAATAGGAGGGGAAATTTTACTCCAGTATTGGGGATCAGCACTGGAACTGTAGTTTGGCGAGCTTCAGAGCAGAGAGCAGTGGTTGCCTTTCTGTTCGTTTTAGGAAAAACAGACCTAAATTCTGTGGAACTTTACTGCAGCTTTACCGTTCCGAGTCACAAAAGGGAGATGAAAGAATAGCAAGACTTGAAGACAAAACAAGCTGTGTGGTTTGAGCTCATTTCTAGAGCAAACACCCTGGGATCTTTCTTAAACCAGGGCCCCCTTTAATACTTAGGGTTCAGAGAAATCTTATTGGGCAAGTGCTGAAATCAAGCCCTCATTTTAGGAGATTCAGGATTTTTGGGGGTTTCCTAATCTTGCAAGCCAGTTTGACTCATAAAGAGGGAGGAGCCTGATTGTATGGTACCATGGAAGTGGGTAGAAATCTCACAAGTGCAAGTGTTCTCTTGACAAGTCAAAGGACTATCAGCAGAAACCTTGGACTGAGATTTTATAGGAACTTTTTGCACGGTTTTCCTACCATCCGTGCCAAACATTGAGCCCTAAACTCTGATGCTACGCATAAACTGGGCCCAATCCCAGAGCCTCTGTGCAATAGGGAAGCTCTCTTACTTTTCTCAGTTTCCGAATGAATAGGGTCAGAAGAAGCCAGAAGAGGGTAGCGGCTAGACCAGTGCAGACCAAAATGATAACTTCAATGTTGGATTTCTCCTCAGAACCTGTAGGTTAAATGTACAACCAAATTTTAAACGTAGCCAAAGTCCACGACTGAGCAATAGCTCTCATCAGTCCGACACAATCTATGCGTTTTGCCTTAGCTTGGAACTCACCTTGTATTTTAATGAAGGCTGATGTGCTGTCTTGGCCCATGTCGTTGGATGCCTTGCATTCATAGAGCCCTTCATCATCCTTTTTCACTCGCTCAATGACCAGGGTATTGTTTTCCATGGAAATTCCTGTTGCAAGGGATTTCGGTTAATATTATCACAGTAACCTACCTGCCTACAAATGCCTTGAGGAGACACAGAACTGAAAGTCAGCTCCCATCCATGCAGACCTGGTACGCGCCGTTGTTAGGCGGCATTTTAATACTATGCTCCTCATTGTAGTCTCTCAACAACCTTTGCCTGACTTTTTTTTTTCTCCTCAATACCTGTGTAAATTGCTTGGGGATCATTTAACCAACAGCAAATGTGTCTGTTAATTTATTATGAGCAGGCAGAGCCTGAGAAAACTTCTATGGAAGCTAGTGAACTGACAGGAAGATAGGTTTTCTGGTAGCAGTAAGATACACTGGGGAAAAAGGGAACTCAGTGAAATTATTGGAGAAAGCCGATGTTTTGGAGGCTGTGGGAAGTGATGGGAGTTCTAACACGTGGAACACGGAAAACAGGTTATGCACATCCCTGGCAAAATCACTGTGTGGCACAGTCCTGGATTCACAGGCAGCCAGAGGCCAGAGCATAGACAAACAGGTCAGGCTTTGAATCCAAAGGGGGTGGACATTGTGAGTTTCTGGGTGTTCTGCCTATGAATCCTGTCGTTAACGAGAGTACGGCACATAGCTTGCCATGCACTGTGCTGAAATATTTACCCCGAGGTGTTTTTTCCGAATATTTTATTTATGTTTCCATTGGTTGGATGAGTTACGTGCTTGTCCCTCTAGAATTATTTATAATTTCAGTAGCTATAAAGAGTTTCTCTCAGAACAGTCTGATCTGAATTATGGATGACCCTAGATTTCCTACCTAGCCCAAGATGCAAAATTAAAGTCACAGGACCGGCTACTGACATGGGATTCTCCATGACTTATAGGAGCTCTCAGGACAGAGAGCTGAGAAGGAATTGCAGGCTCAGGTAAGGGAGCCCGTGCTCCCTGCCCATGGTGGCACTGTACCTGTACCGCTCTGTACCAGTTGAGCTGAGAGCACGTTCTCGTGGCGATGTTGTGGGAGATAAAGAAAGGCTGTGTAATATGCCGCGGCATGCCCTGGACCTGGCTGTTAGGTGACTGCCCACCATTTGCTGCGCTATGTATATTCTGATCAGGCCCCAAGGATTTCTGATGGTTCAGGCTTGCGTTTTCAGACCCACCTGACGAGCCGGTACGCTCTGTCTCAGTTTTGCACACAAACTGTTGTCTCGCACAAGCAGACTGAGCAGCAGCACGCTGTACTCCTTGATTTACTAATGCTATGCTAATGTATGCAGACTGTCTGGCTGACTCTGCAGACATGAACGCTGCCACGTGCGGAAGGCAAGCTGCGTAAGCAGGTGTTGGGTTGCAACCCGTTGGCAGCTTTGACATCAAAGTCCGAGTTGGAGATTGCTGCCGTGGTGTGATATAATTGGATTTGTGTGTGTGTGTCTTCTGAGGCTGTGTGTACCATCCTGACCCAGCCATTGCTTGCAGTAGCCGTGGAGTTGTAGGTCCTATGCTTGTGGCGAACCTGCAAGTCCGTTATCCCGCGTCACGTCCAATATCGCAGCACGCTCGGGAAGCAAGTACACCCACCTGATGCTGCTGAAATGGGGTAGCCGTTCTTCCTCCACGTAATCTGAGGTTCTGGCGTTCCACTGACTTTGCACTCCAGAATGATCTTGCCGCTGATGTTAACCTCCAGATCCGTGAGGTTTTGTATCACATACGGTGCTGCCTTTGCTACAGTCGCCGAAAGAAAAAAAAAAAGAGTACACAGTAAGATTTCAGAAGGCACCTCCCACAGCTCTGCCGTCTTCTCTCCTTTGCCACCTGCACGGCCTCTCTGGGCTGGAAGTGGCAAAGACTTGCTTGATGAGTGCTAGCAAAAATCCCCCAGAAGATTATGGGAGGAGCGGGTGAGTTCGTTGGGCTTATTTTTGGGCTGACTGAGCTTAGGTTCAGCTTCAGCTAGAACCTCCTTGAGTGTCTCATCCTCTGAAGAAAACAGAGGACAGTGAGCAGGTAGAGCAAATGCAGAGTGAATGCAAAAAAAGAGAGGAGGAGGCAAAGAGGAAACAGTTCCAAGGATTTTGTGTCCTCCATCGTGAGTGCAGTCACCTACTTACTACAAAGCACGTTAACCTCCACTTTATGTTCATTTATAAAAGGTACAGGAAAGCGATGAATAAAATCACAAGCACAGCATTAAAAATACATAAAACCTGCAATAAGGACAGTAGCTGATGGGTGTTAGTATGTTTAAAAGACATGGTTTGTGTAGGGGAATGAGGGCTGGTTTGGAGGGGCGTTTCCATGCGTNAAGGCTGTGTAATATGCCGCGGCATGCCCTGGACCTGGCTGTTAGGTGACTGCCCACCATTTGCTGCGCTATGTATATTCTGATCAGGCCCCAAGGATTTCTGATGGTTCAGGCTTGCGTTTTCAGACCCACCTGACGAGCCGGTACGCTCTGTCTCAGTTTTGCACACAAACTGTTGTCTCGCACAAGCAGACTGAGCAGCAGCACGCTGTACTCCTTGATTTACTAATGCTATGCTAATGTATGCAGACTGTCTGGCTGACTCTGCAGACATGAACGCTGCCACGTGCGGAAGGCAAGCTGCGTAAGCAGGTGTTGGGTTGCAACCCGTTGGCAGCTTTGACATCAAAGTCCGAGTTGGAGATTGCTGCCGTGGTGTGATATAATTGGATTTGTGTGTGTGTGTCTTCTGAGGCTGTGTGTACCATCCTGACCCAGCCATTGCTTGCAGTAGCCGTGGAGTTGTAGGTCCTATGCTTGTGGCGAACCTGCAAGTCCGTTATCCCGCGTCACGTCCAATATCGCAGCACGCTCGGGAAGCAAGTACACCCACCTGATGCTGCTGAAATGGGGTAGCCGTTCTTCCTCCACGTAATCTGAGGTTCTGGCGTTCCACTGACTTTGCACTCCAGAATGATCTTGCCGCTGATGTTAACCTCCAGATCCGTGAGGTTTTGTATCACATACGGTGCTGCCTTTGCTACAGTCGCCGAAAGAAAAAAAAAAAGAGTACACAGTAAGATTTCAGAAGGCACCTCCCACAGCTCTGCCATCTTCTCTCCTTTGCCACCTGCACGGCCTCTCTGGGCTGGAAGTGGCAAAGACTTGCTTGATGAGTGCTAGCAAAAATCCCCCAAAAGATTATGGGAGGAGCGGGTGAGTTCGTTGGGCTTATTTTTGGGCTGACTGAGCTTAGGTTCAGCTTCAGCTAGAACCTCCTTGAGTGTCTCATCCTCTGAAGAAAACAGAGGACAGTGAGCAGGTAGAGCAAATGCAGAGTGAATGCAAAAAAAGAGAGGAGGAGGCAAAGAGGAAACAGTTCCAAGGATTTTGTGTCCTCCATCGTGAGTGCAGTCACCTACTTACTACAAAGCACGTTAACCTCCACTTTATGTTCATTTATAAAAGGTACAGGAAAGCGATGAATAAAATCACAAGCACAGCATTAAAAATACATAAAACCTGCAATAAGGACAGTAGCTGATGGGTGTTAGTATGTTTAAAAGACATGGTTTGTGTAGGGGAATGAGGGCTGGTTTGGAGGGGCGTTTCCATGCGTCCTCTCCAGAACTGCCGCTCCGACACGTGCCAGACAAGTATCAGACCCCAGTAATTCCCAGAAGAACACGATCAAGGTTCCAGTTCCCCCATGGATGCGCTCCCAGTTTAGCTGTGTTTTTCCCATAGCCATAATGTGTAGGTGTCTGTGTAGGTGGAAATTGGACTGAATAAAAGTATCTGCCAGGGGAGAGAGCAGTGAATTGCCTGAATGCGGAGTGCAGAGAAAGCCCAGTGCCTCCATGTCAGATGATGCTGACAGGTGGCTCTGGTACCAGCTGCAGGGACAAGCCAAACCGCTAGCACTCTGTAATACCAGGGTGAGACTCTTTCCCTTCCTCCGCGCTTCAGGAAGAGGCAGGTGCTCATGCCATTTCTTAAAATAAGTCACCTCCCACTCAGGTATCAGAGCCGTGCTAGCCGCGGCTGTGGCGGGGGTGAGCGTTTTCTCCTTGTGTGTGTGCCTGCATGGCCGGGGACAGGACTGTGAGAGTGTTGTTGGCTGCGCGGGGTAGGAGACTGCACGGGGATGTGCTCGTTCACTTGTAACAGGGATGACGCCAGCACTGCACAGCCTGGTTTTTACCTAAGCGACTAGTGCTTCAGCAGCATAGCTGCCCTTCAGTGTCTCGTTAGCCATTAATGTAAGTGGAGAAGCCAATTTGAAAATCACTGTCTAATTCGCCTTCTGAAGGACTCTGTCTTCCGCACCGTGGCTCGCTGCTGTTGATTGCAGTTCTGCTCCATCTCTGTGCTTTGGGTTTTTCTTCACCATTAGAAGACAGCTAATAAATTCACCCATTCCAGCAGCGCTTTTTCTTCCGAGAAGGCTTAGAGCTGGTCACTCGCTTTCTTCACTATGAAGCAGCAGAAACTTTACAAGTTTTCACTGAGTTTCTACCAGAAGAGGTGTCCTGCCCTCTATATTTACAGAGCCAAAGAAACCAGGCTTCAGGATCTGTAGTGTTACTGTTTTGGGTTTTTTTTTTTTTTTGAATAGAAGAGTTGAGGGGTTGGGTTATAAGTAAGAAAATACTGTTAGTGCAACGAGGTGCATCCCACTTGCCCGGAATAAACGGTACGTGTCACTTGATCATACACCTGACCAGTGACATTTGTGATTACATCTGCTGGGTCCAAATCTGTTTAGGTATCTATATCATCCTGGCAGCTGTAAGTGGGTGGAGTCTGCTACCAAAGTCATCTAGATCTGGGGTGACAGTCCCAAATGGTAGAGTTGGGCTGTTAGTAACGTGGTGGGTGATGCCTTTTCTCCTCAGTCAACGCTATATCTGCACCCAGCATGGAGTTAGGAAGACAAAACGCAGCTGAAATCACCTTTATGTGTAAGGCAAGTATTTTATACAAAACCAGCAGTGGCTGGATGAGTAATATGTACGGCTAGGTCTCAATCCATGTACAGTGATGCGAAAAAACACCCCAAGCCGGAGCACATAGTCTGTATTAGGACAGTCCCTAAGAAATGCTGGGCACCTTCTGCTTTGAAAGGCTTCAAAGGGAGCAGCAGATGCACAGCATTTCTGTTCCTGCGGCAGAACGATAGCACGTCCCACTGCCCTTTTCCGTTGGCAGGACCCACCTCTGACAAGGAGCTGAGTGTGCTGTTCTAGTGTGTCGGTGCTGTTGTGCTGGTTCTGGGCTCTGCACTTGTAGAGGCCGCTCTGTTCCTTCGTGACATTAGTAATGACTAATGTCAAAGAAATGGAATAGTTGTCAGTTTTCTTGATCACTGAGTCACTGAGAGCTGCCTCTGAGGAGGGGTAATACCAGGCCAAGTGGGTGTAGATGTACTTGGAGGCCCGGCAGGTCAGCCGGACGTCGTTCCCCACAATGGTTGTGACTTGTGGATCTGTTTGCAACCCAAATGGCACATCTAGGAGGAAGAGAAAACATGTTTACAATGAAGTCACAACTGAGAAGATCTTTGGCTGCCTGGTTGTAACTTGAAATTTCAAAGACCAGCCCTAGTGGGATGAGCCAGTGTTAACGAGACCCGCATCTGCATGTGCAAACAGGCACTGGTGCTTGTGAATTAGGGAAGTGAATGTACCTCACGTCCCAGTGCTGACCTGTGGTTGTCTGGCCCTCGGTATTCTAATAATTACATTTTCAAGTAATGAATTGAAAGTTTATAAATAGAAGTAGTTAATGGACTAAGAGAGTTTAATCAAGAGAGCTTTCTATCCAGGTAGACAAATGTGTTCATGAGCTGGTCTCTTTCTATCTGCAATCAGTGCTTGAAAGTATAATTGCGTAAGAATAGAGAAAACTGTTCCCTTTTCTCAGAAGTAACACTCTTTCTTCACCAGTGAGCAATCTTCCCAATTCTCTTATTTCAATGCTGCCAATATTTATTTTCGTCACACGTGCCTAGGTGGATATTTACTTGATCACTGAATGGACTAACTGATCTGTTACGTCAGGATTTTCAAGGCGCTGAGAGTTACGTGGAAACCCTGACAAGTTTTACCAGGCATAGAATGGGGATGGGACAGTTTGGGAGGACTTGCTCCGGGCGACCTTCTGAACACGAACGCTGTTTGCAATAAATCTGATAGATTATTGCTTCAATACCAGGCTGCTAGTAAGATGCCTTCTCAAGCTAGGATGAAAGGGATGGTACCTTGTGAAGGACAGAAGTTAAAGGGGAGCAAGTACACATTGCTCTTGCAATCTGACAAATTCTGCACGGGAGCTGGAATTTGGCCAGGGGCTCACACTGCAAACTTTTGCAAAAAGTTCTGCTGAAGCTATAGTTGAGCATAAATAGCGAGGCTGTTGAAATAACCAAACTGCCTTATAATAAACCGTGTATTATGTAAAATACAGAGCCCTGAAGGAACTTTCAGATAGGATTAAAAGTCTCTCTTCTTCACAAGTCATCTGGAATAGAACAAATAAGCTTTGCTTCATGGGTTTTAAAGACTGGCACCAGAAATGTTTTACAAAAGATCCAAAAAGAGAAGAGACCCCTCAGGCCACAGCTGTAGAAATTGTTATTTTTCTTTTCTTTCGTTTTCTTGATGTTTCGGTTTCCTTTATGCAGTGCTTTGTTAGGCTCAGTTGCTCTCTTTCTTGCTTAGTGCTAGCTGTATGCTCAAACTGACTTATGTACTACAGCCATTCTTCACATCCGATGTCCTATGAGTCCAAGGTGTCAAGATGATGCTTATCAAAAAGGAGGAAAAGTTTGAGGCCCGCAGAACTTCTTTAAACAGGAGGAGTGAAGGTCCAGTGAAAACACTGGGCTGCGGCACGAGCAGCATCTCAGCATCTCTCCTGAATCTGTCAAACCAAAGTAGGGGAAAAGTGCCCTCTTCACTTGCTTTTTTCTTAGTTTTTCTTCTAAGCATTTGCTATTTGCGCCAGCAAGAGTTATAGTACTAAGGATGGATCTTTAGTTAGACTCAGTTCTTTAGTAAGCTCAATGGCCTGGGAGACCTCCTGAGTTCCCCTCCACCCTGCATTATCCTGTGATCCTAAATGCTGGGTCTCAGTGAAAGTATAAAGGGATTCCAGGTGAAGTGATGAGGTAGGAGTTCGGTCACATTCCCCAGGGGTAAAACACAGTGAACCCCTGCAAATCTGCAGGGCAAGCTAAACCTCGGCCTTCAGCAGTTAGGCTGGCAGCCTCATTTGCCCTTGCTTCTGCCTCTCAGGAAGCCTTTTCTTCAGGAGAATTTATTCTTACAACTTGCAGCCCTCTTTGTTTTGCAGGGTGAGTTTCCCTGAATGACTGTGGGGGACATACTACTGCATCTCTTGGGATGAGGCACTGCCTTGTGTGTGGCAGTGACGGCACGGGCTGGAGCGCCCAGAGATCTCTGACATTTTGGTGCAAGTTCCCAATGAATTTGATATGGTGATTTCCGGGCCCTAAATCGTGAAGGATGCTTGATAGTTTTGCCTTGCTGCTGGACGTTGTCAGCGCAGGGTTTTTTCTACCAACTTCACATTCTGGGAGCGGAGGGCTGGCTTGTTTTTCTTATCATTTCTTCTACTGACATTTTTTATTTATAATTTTGAATATTTTTAGCTGGAACCTGTGCTATTCTCTTCCATCTCCTTCAGCTCCAATAGAATATTCATTGATTTTCATTACGGTGGAAGGAAAAAGCGAGGAAAAAAAAGAAGTCTCTCTTGCTCTTCTCTCTCTTTTCTCCTCCTGCCTGGATTATCTGGGGAGTAACTGTAGCTTTGAGAGCACATTATAAGTCAGTTCATCTCTTAGACTACTTTGCTTACACAATCTTGAACCTGAGCAGTCATTAACTTCCTCTCTCTCAACAGATACAGTGTTTTATAAGACTCCTAATAAGTTGGCTAAAAGAATGCACCATGGGGCCTTTTCTCTTTTATCAGCAGTCACCAAACATTTGTCTTTCGTATCGTATTACAGTGTAGTAGCTGCAAACTTCACTCTCAACTGTGCGGGATTCCACGGCAAAATAGGGAAATGAGCCATTGGGGGAAGGTAAAAAGTCAGCATAAATCAAAAGAAAGTCTGGCTCCATTTGTATTTACAAGGAATTAATTGGTTTTAATTTCCTGTGCTTTGCGCAATAATCTGTGTAATTCAAAACTTCTGCTCTTTCCCAAATTCCATCCCTGTGCCTGTCAGGGTGGGGGGTTGCCATCAGGCATATACATGTCGGGAGAGTGAGAAAAAGAAAGGGTGAGCCCTACTGTCTGAAACAGCGCAGAGCTTTTCATAAATCCTGTAAACATGTCAGGAATAAGCAAATTGAGAGTGGCAAGCAATGACAGAACAGCCCAGTTCGTACACTGTTGCAGTACCTGATAGCAGATTTTTATCTCGTGTTTGAAATATAGTATTTTGTTTCTGGTAGAAATCTTTAACTCCATTTTTCTGAGTTGTTTTTGCAACCAGATAAGCCCTTGAAAAAGAGCTTTTATTATTATTTGTTATTCTTATCATAAGTCATTTATATTCCAAGAACATTCAGAGGTTTCATATGGGTGGGATCCCATTTTGTCGTATGTAGTACGATCATACAAAGGCTAGAATTTGATTTACTGAGGACCTATGGTAATACATAGTTGCCCTTTCCAAGGTGCAGACCAGAGATTAGAAGGTAAATGATACCTGTTCATGGCAGAGACTCCCTCCAGGAGCCATCAGGTCAGCTTTTGACTGCGCTAGGAAGGTTGCAGTCTGCTTTGAGTGTCCTTTGGTGCATGACCCGTGGGGGGCAATGGCATGAGGCACTTCTGAGCATCTGGTGGCTCACCCACGTTGCCTCAGCCCATGACAAAAGTCATCTGACTTACATGGGAACACTGGTGTCAAAACTGTGGTAGGCAAGATAGGCAGGAGACAGGTTTTATTTCAGCAAGAAACAGTAGAAGGGATTTATGCGAAACAAAACCACTGGAATGAAAGTTAGGCCAGGGCACGATGGATAGCACTGCTTCTGCATTGCTGTGGGAGCCTCTGCTGCCATGAACAGCTTTAGGAGAACTTCAGTGGGACACTGACAGCCAGGAAATCTGCAGAGAGAGCTCGGAGAGGCTTCTGGGCTGTCACTGAATGATGAGATTTCTCATCTCCTTGGGCCCCTTATATGGTTTGGTTTCAGCACGATCTCCAAACCCTGTTGACCCTTCACTGAAATGAATTCTGCTGGCAAAGAAATGATTTAAAAATAGATAGCAGTGCTATTTCTAGTGTCTGTGGGAGTTTTTGTGGGGGCTCTGCAGTGGAAGGACAAAATGGCTGTTGACATTATTCCATTGGGATAAATACATTTTTCTGAAATGAATATGGTGGTGGTGAAAACATCAGACCGAAGGCATGTCCCCAGAAAGCAGGTGCAGCGCCAACAACACCTGGGGAAGTTTCCCTGTAACACTCTGCCGTGTCCTGACAAAACATTTCAACCCTGACCTAGTGGAACAGGTTTTTGAGGGCAGAAGAGAGTTTAGTCTCTGCATCATCTTCAGATTTCTTAGCAGGGAGAAGTTAATTAAGCTCAATTCAGCCAAAATGTTTGATAGCAGCTCAGAATCCACCAGCTCGTTTGGCAGCAGGAGATAATGGGACATCAGGTTTTTAAAATCCACAAGTTGCTGAAGTAATTGTAGAGTCCCACAACTAGCCGCTGTTTTGCAGAGAACAGAGCACGGTGAAGCGCTACGAACATTTGCTAGGTGCTGTCCTAAAGGCTCACGCATCGCTTGTGTGCTCTCAGACTCTAACTCAGCCTTTATCTCAGCTTTTAGGTTCAATGTGCATAAAATAATCAGCCTAGCCATTGTAAAGTGGCCTGCTTAGAGCCTTACGCTTTTGCGCTTCCCCCCTTTGGTACCTCACAAACTGTCCCTGAACGTCCCTCCAGCACGGAGGTTAGAGGCAACTCCTGGTGAGAGTAACCAGGCAGTCGCTTAGCCTCCTCCACGTCTACCCAGTAGAAGACAGTGCTTTTTTTTTGTCATATGTGAGGCAGACCTTCAGCAGCAGCTCTTCTAACAGCCTGGCCACTTGTTGGAGTAATACGCATTACTCAGCAGAGGACCATCATGTAAAGAGGAACCCAGCAGCAAGTCACTCTGCTGCTATTTTACCACTGCAACGTGACCTACTTTAGGATCAGGATGGCCACATTTAGAAAGATGTCATTTCTTTCTAATCCATAAACACCACTATTTTTAAACACAGTACTTAGAAAAGTCAGTCATGCTCATTCAGCATCTGCTTCTTCCCCGGAATGGCACAGACTCACAGTATTTTCGTCACAGGCAAGAATGTGTCTGTTTTGCCAAGCCCTACTCACCTCCGGGACTGTTTTGGTGGAAACATTTCCACCATACCGCTGTCAGTAATTTTGTCCAGTGATTAATTTCCTTGATAATTAAAATGGCATGATTAAAACATTTGTGTCTCAAAACATTGCTAGATTGATCTTAAAATAAAAAGTCTGAAATATTAGCTCCCTGTGGGGGGAAAAAACCCTACGGAACTTCATTATTAAAATAAAACATAGTTGTGAAAGGCGTGTGGATTGATGGAACCCTTTGAATCTGACCTTATGCTAGTTGCTTATTTAGTTGCTGCAGCATTGGTTTTAGTCACCAAGTATTGCAAAGTACTGTGAATAGCTTGGGAACGGCTTCGAGTAACCCATCCAAACACAACGGCTCGCAGAATTCAGAGCAGAAACGAACCCACATGAAGACGCAACACTTGGAAGTGGTGAGGTGTAAAATTAATAGCTGGTCTTCAACCTGCCTTGGACATCTTTGAGGACCTCTCATGTCTAAGCTCTATCTCCCAAAAGTGCACCTTGAAAGGTTTTTTCTTGAGTAAATCAGAGTTACAGCTTTGGAAAGTATCTTTTGGAGGCTTAAACTCTCTTCTGCCTCCCTATGGCATTGGGGTAGTACAAAGCAGCTTTAAATGGAGGTGAAATCTCTCCCTCATATGGCACCAGCTTCGTTATCGTTGGATGACCTTTTTTTTGCATTAGCCCTTCCGTGTAATGGTAACAATGCTTACTGAGCTCTTTTTCGGTTAGCCCGATTTGAAATGCGCTGAATTACTTTAGAGGAATGGGGTCAAACAACACCGGACACCAGAGAGGCAGAGGAGCGCAGAGCACTGCCAGAAGTGAGCTTCGCCCTCAGAACTTGCTCCACGGGGAAGAAACCAAGTAGTGAGAATCACACTTTTACCTTCCAGGACACTTCTGTGCTCTTTGTTCTAAAAATTGTTATTTTGATGCGAATTCTACCAGCCAACGTCCACTCATCCATAAAGTGAGCACAGAAATGATTCGGTTTGTTCTGGTTAAGCACATGAGCGAGGCTGTCCCTGGATTCTTCCTTTTTTTTTTAAACTCCCATCTCTCCTAAAAGCATTATGTAGGTCTCGATCTCACCACTAAAGAATTTCTATGCTGAAAGGTTAAGCAGATATTTGTTTGGATTTGTGTTCTTTGGAGAAACAGCATGTCCACCTCCTCCCTCCTTAAAGGGCACTGGAAAGGCTAATTGCTCAGGCAGGGATCCAATGTCACAACAACTCCCAGTGATATCAGCCCTGGATTAGGTCTGAATATTGGCCTTGCTCACCTTTGCTATGTCCGCTAACTTAATTGGAGACCAACCATTCTCCTGAGTCAGGGAGAGGCTTCAGGCCTTTGGAAGACTACAAAGGGCTTAGCTTTTGCTAGAGGTTTCATGAGGACAGTGCTCAAATGCCACGAGCGTTGCTTTAAGACACAGGCAGCCAGACTTAGGGCCTGCATCTGCGGCTTGAAAAGGGCAAAAGGGGCAGTAGGTCTGATGCTGGACATGTCAAACCCAGCTGTGCACTGACGCAGGACCCAACCTTGCATGTGGGGAAGAGCCTGGGACTGTGGGACTGGGAGTGCTCTGAAAACACAACACGCAGGGATTCGCACAAGGTCTAACGAGCACTCACTAGCCATATGAAACTTTAGGGTAAATCAGATCATCACATCTAGTTTTTGGGTAGTGTCTCGTGTTGTGTACCTGAGACGTAGAACTCAATGCTCCTCTCCTCTTCGCCGATCTTGTTTGAAGCCACACAGTAATAAATTCCTGATGCACTGCTGTTTTCCATAGTTAGTGTGCTCACAATCTGCCAAGCAAAGACAGAAAAAGTAAAGGCTTTGAGTGTAGCGTAGGCTTAGCGGAGAGGCTTGAGCGCAGCGGATAAGTAAATGTTTTACCGTAGAAAACCAGATAACAAAGGAGTTTCTAGTAATGAGTGAAGCTCACAGACAAGTGCTCCTGTTAGGTTTTTGGTCTCTCATCTCACATCCCCTCAGCCCAGTTAATTCTCTGCCCTCCTCATTCCTAAACCTTCCCCTTCTTTTCTTCCTGTCTCCCCTGTGAAAAACAGGGTTCCCCTTTGACGCACTGCCAAGGCCTTTGTGTGACGACATCAGCAAAAAGCTAAAGTGAAGGCCCTGGAAGATGCATCTAAGACACTGGAAATGAAGGTCCACATCCACCTGTTTTCTTTTCTGCTTTTCAGTTACGGTTTCCGTGGGTAACAGGACACCCACGTTTGCATGGGAAGCAGGTCATTCATATGGATGTGGTATAAAGAATACTGCAGGATTTTGCTTTGCTTTGCTGTAACCCCAGGGAAGGGAGGGAGGAATGCGGCCCCTTTGGGCCCCAGCTCACTCTTACAAATTGTGCTTGGAAGCCCCTTGATTCCATAACCCTTCCTCAGAGCCTTACCAGAACTTGTGCGGTAAGTACGGAAGCTCTGGAGGAGCTCCCTGTGCTAAGGCAAATGCAGAAAGAAAGGGAGGATCGTGAAGGAGAAGGCAGGAACATTTGTCCTGAGCTTCACCACACAGAAAAAGTGGTTCAGTTACTCATAGGGCTGGACTCAAACACATCCTTAAGAACTTGTGTTCCTTAAACATCCTAAGCCCCTGCTTCCGTACAGGGCCTTCGTAATGAGGAGCGAGCCACGTGGCACTCCCCTGGCCCTGTCATGGTGCAACATCACAAGCTCGTGCAGGACTATCCACAGGTCACGGCTTTAATTATTTCTACCACTTCCTTTGGGCTGCTAGCAAGAAAGCAGGGTCTAACCCACCGAGACAGAGATGTTCTCGCAAGATTACTCTGCTTCCCCTGCAGCCATTCACCTGAGGAGCTCTGAACCCTCACATTTGGAACAAATACCACTTTCTTTGCCATCCTCTCTAAGGACTTTGAGAATCAAAACTTATAACACCCTCTGGCCCTTTGTCCTTATCTCCAGAGAGTGCTTTGAAGTGCACAAAAGCATCTCTGGACTTTCTTTTTAATATCCTAAACTAAACTCACACAAGACATTCCTTTACTCCTCATAAAGCTGCACCATGAATGTGTCTATAGCTGTGCAGGATGTACTTTTAGAGAGTTATTTAAGATTTTCAGAGCTTTGGCACTTTAAATCCTGTAGGGAAATGAGTTTCAAAGGTTTTGATCCCATGTGCATTTTACGTTCTATTGGGGAACATTTTCAGCAGAATAACGAGTAAGTGGAAAAGTACCTACTTTTCATGAGCATCAAACACAGAAATTAACCAAGAACAGGGACAAACTAGATTTAGGGGTGACAACAGGAGACCAGTAAACCCAGCTCCCTCTGGTGTCCACCAAAGAAAGAGCTGTGCAGTTCTGATTTATTTATGATGTGAAAATAGCTCTAACTTGGATGTAAAACCACCCAGAGCAGCAGTCTGCTCCTCCTCCTTTTTCTATTCCTGTAGCAGTGGGCCTAATGCCACAGGTTATTAACAAGCACATGTTCACCCCTGACTCTAAGCAGTAGACACTGCCTTTTGAATTACTGCTGAATCAGGACCAACATCTTTCTTCTCATGATTACTGGATCTTAAAATTTTATATTCGGGAATAGACAAAGCCAATATAAATGTACGTGCTGAGGACAGAAGGGGATAAATTTGGACAGCTATTTAATAGCTATTAGTCTTGCTAAGTGACAGCTCTAGATGGGAAGCCGAGGATAGCACTGTGGAGCCAGTTAAAATTGTAAAGGGGAATGTAATGATCCATTTTGGAGTATGTCCAAAGTGTTAGGGGTGACACTGTGGCTCTTCTAAAATCTGATGCAATGCCTCAAGCTACCTTTGGTGGCCCAGAGGTAAACCAACACATATGCTCACGAACACACACAGGTGCTAACATCTCTAATTACATAGCTCAAGAAAAGTCTGACACGGTAGTGGGGAAAAAAGGAGCAAATAGCTATACCGAGACCTCATACCAGCTAATTTCAACTATGTCTAATATGAAGGTGAAAAAGATGTTAAAATGATGGTGGGAAACAATCTGGGGACAAATTCTTGGGAAAAATTTCCTGATGAAAAGGGAGAAAGTAATTTTCTTGTTTGTATGCTCAAGATCACCAGTATGCACCTGGACACCAGTTTGCTGTACACCTGAGCACAAGTGAGAACGCACTTTACTATCTTGTCTTGGAACTAGCACCTCCCAGAGTCCTCCAAAATGTGACTTTCAAACCAACAACATCCAGCCGAGAAATATATGTTATTTTAGAGCTGGAAATGAATGATTTTGAGTGATTTTCTTGTAATAAAGTAAATCCCTTGAAATCATTATGCATTAGCTTTTCACTCTAGCTGTGTGCTCCCAGGCAAATCCCTGAGATTGGGAGCCCCATTATCTTTCCAGCTTTTAAATAAAGTTCTCAGTTGCCAAACTAACCTAATCCTGGTTCAGTCTTCAAGAGAGTGATGCTTTGGAACACACCCATGCTATACCAAAGGGCATCCAAATACTCCTTCATTCACCCTATAAGACCACATAGTTTTTGTCTTTTACCAAAAGGAACCTGAAAGAAACATTTAGGAAGCCAGCAGTGGTATCTGATTTTTGACTCTCTCATTGAAATCCATCAAGGAGATCCCATTGAAAAGTAACGCCTGTTAAACCAGATGTTAAACCCCATAGTATTCACAATACTGATGTTTTGGTGGTTGTTCATCACCTGTTACTGTAGGCAACCCAAGCTGAACAAACTTGAAAATTTGAGATTTGTCTGTACTTGGTCATAGTGGCAGGCAGGGATAAGGATTTTGGTCTTCTAAATGCCATCCCTGTCCTTTCAATGCAACCATTTTAAGGAAAGTCTGCAAGAAGTAGTTGAATGAGAAAACGGTTTGGACTCGAGCAACCAAACATAGGACTCTTTTCCCATTACTAACATTGAAAACTGTTAGCAGACTTCTCTCTTGGTGGAACGGCACAGGCCCAGCATTTGGGGACCTTTAGTATAGGGTGGCAAAAATTCTGAGGGGTTAATCTACTTTGTGTGCTTAGTCCATGCACTGCCAAAGTATTTTCCATACCTAGACTCAGAGCCAGGATAGAAAAGTTAGAGACATGTTGGCATTTGCCACATCTAGATTCATGAAATCACAGAAAGACCTGAAGGAGTCTCCTGTAAGGTGACTCCTGGTGTCTCCATCAGACCGCTGGTGGTCTCCTGTCCAAGCTCTTACTCAAAGCAGGGCTGACATCAAAGCTCCTTCTCATGCCTTCTACTCAGAAATCTCTGCTCCCAGAGAGAGCACAGGACTTTCTGCTAAGCCTAAATAATGATGCTGATGTGCAATCTGCAGTTACCTGTAAGCATTGCATCTCTTCGTCGAAATTACTACTCATGAAGTATTTCTAGCCTGCAAGTTTGCACTTTTTAGTTTACCTTCCACTCAATGTCCTAGTCAAGAGCACTTCAGACTAAATGGCATGTTAACCCTTGCCAGTGTACTGCAGGCACAAGTGGTAGCACAAACTATGTGGCCGTTCAGTCCTTAGCTTCTGTGCAGACTGCACTGGAACCAATGGGAATGAGTAACAAATTATTGGCATGTAATGTCTAGACATCTTCCTAGTGGGAGCCGGGCTGAGATCCTGGGAGTTCACTGCATACCAAACACCAAACATCCTTTGGACCAGTTTTGATCGCCTGTGTTGAATTTGGAAGTAAAGGGCTCCATTTCCTATTACTTAACCTAAAGGCCACCCAATACTGCGAGCACAGAGAAGGGATTATTAGCTAATAAATAATTACTATAAAAGAATAAACTAAGTTTAAAACTCAATAAGAAAAGAAATAAAATGACTGATCTCTGAAGAACAGCTATGACAAGTAAATAGACATCGCTGCTGGGAAAAACTCATAATGGAATAGTTCAATAAAGTCCATATGTCTTACACTGCAATGCTCCTTAACTGATAAAAACAAGCTATTTTAGAAGCAGCCAAATAACATTCCACAGCCATATACTATGAGTGTTTTAAGACGTCTTGTAGTAAGGACAGATCAGCAAGCCTTTTTTTTTAAGCTGGAGCCAGCACGAATTAATAGATCTTGTTATTCCTTGCTTTCCCTTTCCCTTGTCTAATCCCTCCCTCCAACAGCTTTAGTTAACCATTCTTCTCTCTTTCACTTCGTTAGCTGCGTGTGGGTGAAGATGAGGGGTAGAAAAAGTGGGTGGAAAACTTCTCAGCTGTCTAACCCTGGCAGAGCTGAGGTGGAGGTGGCTAGAGGGAGATGAAATTGTGGGAACTTCACCAGGGACCCCGCAATAAAATACTCAGCCAGCTCCCAATCCATCTACTTGAATGGCACAGAATAACACTTAGTTTTATAGCCTGACGATTCTGATCCGTGATCTTAGTTCGTTCATTCAAAACATGCTAAAGGATGGACTGAGGACGATAAGAGAAGGCTGTGAGTTGACTGAGAACTTCTAGGGTTTGCTTTCATCTCTGGCAGCAGGCGTTTCTCTCCCTGTGAAATGAGGACATTCACTGCCTTCCTCACAGGGTACGGCAGAGCTGACGGTAGTACCGTGAGGTCAGGAAAGGTGCTGGACAGGGCAGGAAACTGAGGAAAACCGGAGGTTTGAGGTGCCTCTGGAGGAACTGGTATACGTTTCTAGCATGGATGGACTGATCCCTCCCTGGCCCCGGGGCGGGTGGGTAGGTGCTGGCTAGTCGTGAGCAATTGCCACCGCCGCCGTGATTGCAGCTAATGAATTTAAGAGGGCAGGGAAGACAGAGGGCTGTTCCTTATGTCCCTGCTGCTAGCCAGGCTTTCCCAAGAAGACCTGCCAAGGACAGCGTAGCAGTCCGTGCGCTCCTATGCTTGGATAGTACCTGAAACACCTGGGCTAGCGTCCCGGAGAGTGGATGCTTTGTTCAAAAACCCAGCTGTGTGACTGTTCACCTTCCTCTGCCAGAGACTAACGTGACAAGGCGTGTGGGAGCACCCTGAAACAGGCACCCACGCGGGGTGACGGATTTAAACGGCCCTACCGAGTTGTTCGCATACGTTTCACCAAACGCCTCCCACTATTCTCATGCAGTCTTTTTGTTCCTTCGGGAAGTTTAAGCCTGGCATTTTGGGGTCAATTTTCTTGAGTGGTTATGAATTTCACCAGCGAAAGAGATGCGTGAGTTTCGTTGCAGAAACATTCGCATGGCCAGACCACTCTCTCATATACACATGAAAGGGAGGAAAGAGATTGAAAGAAACCCCCAGTGAGGACTGAATTATGTATGGATCTTGGTATTCTTTTCTGCTACGTCCTGTTCTCCCAAGCTCAGGCCAGAATGTTCAGTTTACTAACAGCAAAGAAAATAAAACGGCAACCTAGCTCCTTGCAACTGGAAGAGGAAATTCAGGCAATCATGGGTGTTTCACCTGGTGTTAAAAAGTATTCTTCGGAGGTAGCTGCACGGTAGTTGAAATCACAAAGTGAGTCAACCGCTATTTGACCAAAACTTCAGTGAAATACGTTGTCACGGCTCAAACCAGGACACACATCATAATGCTAATGATAACCACAGGCTTTTCTTTCGGAATGAGACTCAGCCTTTAGAAGGCAGGAGGGGGTGAAATTCACTGCACTATCTGTGGAATAGTAATGGAATAATCATTATGATGAAGATGACAAGAGACCTCAATTTCACGTGCCACTTTTGTCAAATACATGTCTAAAGATCTCGATGTGATCAAAGATAACATCAAGCGTCAGTGGTCTGCTGGAAAAAATCCTTGCTGCTCTGCAAGCTGGCTTTTGAGTAAGACTCTGGATCTGGTAATTTCTGGGAGCTTGTTCCCATATTCTTAGCAGCTCTAAAAAAATTATGCATTTTTTCTTATGTCGCTGAACCAGCATGTATTGCTACAGTTCTCTGAGGGTAAGCTCTGCTGAGGTAAAGGGTAAACTCAATGCTGAGAAATCTTAGAGACTAGGTAAATTCACCTTCTGCGCTGAGACTCCAGCTATCGTTGGACAGGCTCAAATCACACGGGAAAAATAACCCGTCTCAGCTAATCCCAGCTTCATAGCACGGTCAATAAAAGCCACCCTCAGTCAGACTCCAACATCTTTATTATTTCATCTGGCTAGTCAATGCAGATGAATTACTTGCTAGGACGTGGTGGGAATGGATTGGGCTGTTTCCTGCCTATTCTGTTTCTGGTGGGAATAACGACTGATAAAAAACAAGGAAAAGCCTGAAGGGTATGAGTTTTCATCAGTGGCGGGTTTTTTTTGAATTATATTCTATTATCTAAAGACTCCACTTAACACAGATAGCCTTGGACTTCAGAAAGAGGGAAGGAATTGTCTGCTAATCTAAGCAGGGAGACAAAGTGCTGAAACCTGAGATTCATAAAATCTGGTTTTGTGAATTTGAATAAATCTTAATCAGGACATAAAAATTATTTGGAAACACCTCAGAATGTGTTTTCAACCAGTGGATCAACCAGCAGGAGATTAAAATAATGAGTATACTATAAATTGTAAAATTATGTAACTTGAAGTATTTTTATGAAGCTTTAATAATGAAATATGTAAAAGCTTAAGTTGAAGGGTCGTGGGCTGAGCTTTTGAGCATGTCTAAAAAATGAACACTTCAGGGTGCCTGGAGTCTATAGAAAGGGCAGAGATGGCTGTGCAGGGCAGAGCGAGGAGCAGCCTCGGGGCTGTTTGTGGTGATCAAGTTGTGAGCAGCAGCAAAGCTCTTAGGGAACAAGAGGACTCCTTCTGAGGACTGCGCGGGGTCCTTGTACTGAGGTTCCCTTGTGGTCCTCATGTCCGCTAAGCATCTCCCCAGCTGTGCCTCCCTTCTCCTGGCACCCTAGTGTCCTCCTCCATGGTTTACAGGCGGGAAACGCAGACGCGTGGTGATGTCAGGACTGACCTGTGGGTAGGTGCTGTGGTGTCCTCTGTGGGAGTGGAGCACTATTTCTTCTCTGATGGCTGTACCTGGAGATTGCTGCACCTTTTTTTTTTTCTGGGGAAATGAGGTGACGGGGGAAAGCTAGGAAGTCCCTAATCGTGCACCAACATAGACTGAGCATGTGTTTGGAGTGGCCCACTGGATCCAGGAGCTCTGTGGCACTCCTAAAACACCTCATTCAGAGACTGCAGCCAAATCCCATCTCAAGTCCACTAGCAGACTAAAATTTCACCCGGTTGCATACATGCCTCAGCAAAGTCGGTAAAAGAAGTAATGGCAGTGGCGTACATATGCACAAAACAAAGAAAAACGTTTCTAGTTTTGTGGTGTTGAGGTGTCTCACTGTCCCAGCACGAGGGACAATTCAGCAACCCACAGATATTTTTTGAGTCACAGCAATCGGGAAGCTTTTCACTGTTATGTGGGGACTAACATGACTGTAAGACTGATCATCAGATATAAACTAAGCTTTTGGACACCAGATCATATATTTAGACAGACTGTATATATGGAGAGAAACAGTGGCCATGAGAGCCACAAAACTCTTGTCAGTCCACGCAGCAACCAGAAAGTCTTAGAAAAGGAAGAAACTTTGTAGGTATGTGTCACCAACCTCCATTTTTTACAAGTAACTAGCATTTTGTAGGCAGTTGCTTTTACCTAAGATCTAAAATTCTTAGAGAATACATTAAAAACAGAGCTTAAGGGGCACTATGCCATCTAAATAAATCGAATTTATAAATATGGTCCAGCAAGGGGAAAACTCAGGAATGAAATGTGAACACTGATTTTCTCCTTCCCAGCCGAACCTCCATGTTTTCAGAGCTCTGTTTTAGATTACGTTTAGAGCTGGAAAGTCTCCATGAGAAAGAGCAGATGGCTAAGGCACTGATTCTGTCAGATGCTGATTTAGTCTGGACCCAATCCAGAAGAGCACTTTAGCTTTGTGCTTAACTTCAAGCATGGGAGTAGCCCAAGAATGATCGTACTTAAGGTATACCAGGATACGAACTGCAGCATTCAGCACCTTGCAGGATTAGGCACTAAACTGTCTGGAGCATGCACCTTGAAACCTGTAGCTGTAAAACCACTCCTAAAGCCCCAAACCTCTGTAAGTCCAACAGAGGTAAAAAAACTGAGCCAGACCCCAGCATCTTCTCCAAGGCATAGCCAGAAGTCTGTGAATCTAGAGCAGGACAGCTGCAGCAGCTTCTCAAGGATTAGCATGGACATGTGTAAACAGTATCACTCAGTATCACCACAGGTACCTGGGAGGCGTTTGACAGATAATTCATGGCTGGGGTCTTTGCCGTTCTTACAGGAAGTGTGCTCCCGGCGCTGTTTGGGAGCGCGAGCAGGCAGGGAAGTGCACAAGGAAGGAGGTCTTCCCACCTTCATTGGCTCGGTAACATGGTTGGCAACCCAATGGATAAAGAAACGTTACGAACTCCAGCTGAAACAGGCAGGTACTGCAGGCTCTGAAAATCAGGCCAGCTATCTCTGGCCAGTGTAGGCCTCTGAAATTACACAGCTGTTTAACTCCTCCCGCTGGGAGAGTAGGCAAGGTTGGGCAGTACAAAGTGCTCTCTAAGTGCAAAGCATTTTAATGAACTTAAGACTCCTTATCAGTTGTGGGCGCTTCACAGGACCTCTCTTGCAGTGAACCAGTCTTGCAGTGTGTCGAGACTGAGGGAGATAGAGAGGTTTTTGACCCAAAAGTCTTTGGAGAGTTTTAAACAGGGTATGTGACATCATTGCCAGAATCCCAGCATTTATAAACAGCAGAGATCTGAAAATGATCCCAGGGCTGTGGAATTCAAAGCACGCTAACAACTCGCGGCAGCTTGGGAACTGCGGGGAGAGATCTCTGTGTGAGCACAGCGGTCCCCTCCATAAAGGCCACTGCTGTTCCATGACATCATTGCTCAGATTTTCATCAGACACATACCTTTCTTTTATCCCCATGCTTCATGGTTATGTTTTCAATGCTTCTGATCTTGTTGCCTATGAATGTGTTCTCCTGAACCACGATTTTTTGCCCATCGGGGTTGCATCTGGAGGTAGAAAAGCAAAGGTGGTGTTCAAGGACCCGCCTGACTGCAGATAACCCAGGGAGGCATTATCAAAGAGAGAGAATGTCATTCCTAGACAGTAGTCTTCAATAGTCTGAGGTCTTAACAACTCATAAAAGGTATTGCTGCTGGAGGTTATTGCCTCTTCATGAAACTACTGTATCCCCTCACTGCAATATTTCAAAATTATTTATGAAGCACCTTGACAGAGGTAGACAAAGATCAGTATATGACCAGCAAGGAACGCCCCCCCCCCCCCCC
>VZSC01015422.1:384766-463516 GCA_013398225.1 Steatornis caripensis
CCCCCCCCCCAAACTTTCTGAAGATTGAAAACATAAAATACTGAACAACTAATTAAATCATGTAAGTTTAATGTGGCTAATATGCGTTTTAATCGAACTCAATGCAGTTGTGGCTTTTTAAGTGCTCTTTTAGCACTCGCAGTGCGTTTCAAAATTCAAAATGCCAGGCATTCAAAACTGGGGAGGTGAATGTCGCGGAGCACGTCTGTCTATCTGCTCAGCTTTCTGACATGAAGTGCAGGCTGAGGGAGTAGAATGGATAAATATTGGGATAACAATAGCAGAATGCTCCTTTAATATTGCATATTCCCCAGAAGATAGCCTTGTCTCAGTCAGTTATCAATCTTCATTTTTGAATTATGGGCAAAGAGCAGAGTATGTGGCACGTCATGCAGAAAAGTATATCTGCACCATCCAAGGCAAAAGGCTTTTCTGTCTTCTTTAACTACATCCCTTGGAATAAATGAGCAGAGACACCGGCCTTATGCTTAGGAGCGCGAAGGCTTCAGCAAGGCTGCAGCTCCAGGCTGAGGGTGCTGCCAGCCGTGCAACTCGAAGAAGCCTTTCATTTTAAAGTTGCCAGTTCAGCTCCAGTCCCGCACGGCTGGGTGTTACAAACCGTGACTGTGCGACGGCAAGCTGGTGAAGTCAGCTCAGTTCCACAACTAGCTGCCGTTGCACCTTGCGCAAGCCATCGCAAAGGAAAGTGTCCTTATTGCCTCCTCTGCCTCAGCAGAGGCACCGCACTTCCCGTGGCCGGCCCCAGCAGTCTCTGAGACCACCGTAGCAGATTAGGATTACAGGAGGTAAAATGAATGTGGGCTTCTATAGGTGATGACCAAGGGCCAGTGCTGCAGAAAACTAATCCATAAATCAGCCGTGCCTTTGCCAAATCCACACGAGACGCATGGGTAACACCCTGGGTCAAGGGAGGGTTTATAGCTCTCCAAAGAGCCTAATTAGAAGATGTCTTGAGAGGCTTCCTGCAAGGCACAATTCTGTCTTGAGGAAAAAGGGAAAAAGCTCAAAGGAAGCAAATCACATCACAGCTATAAGGAACAATGATAGTGTTTTGGGATTCAAAGTGCACTGGTGAGGAGGGGGGAGAGAAAGAGAGAGAGAGAGGAAGTGAGACAACAGAAGGAAACGGGGTCTGTGTCATTTCCCACAGGAATCCTCCTACAGCTTCTGCTGCAAAAAGATAAGGCTGCCCCGGAGGCCAGAAGAGGTAGACGCCACTCTGCAATTGTATTTAAATTTATATGATCAGAGAGTCAGAGAGCTGGAACAAGGGTTATACGAGGTCTTATGCCACCAGGTCACTGGTTTGAATCTGGCTTAATTTGGCATTCATGACCAATTCTCTCTCCCCAGACAGAAAGGTCTGGAAAAGATTTCAGGTCATCCCTGTGGCTTTCCTACAGAATGCATAACCTGTTTCCTTGTGGTGTTTCCATTCTGCTCTTGGTGAACACCTCTGAAGCAGCAGCTTGTGTGCCTTCTGCTGACCCGCGATGCCAACAGCTCTACCTTCGCCTACGGATCTCTGCCTTTTTATTCCTGCAGGAGCAGTGTAACTACCTAAATGAGGTAATGGGCTACTTCCCTCGTGGAGGGACACAAGGTCACTTTTTAGACCCAAACTTAGACTACATCACCCAACATCACTGCAACTGCTCCAGCAGAGAACGCGGAAAAGGAGCTTCTCTTCATGGTTTTTTCCTGTCTCATGGCATGCAGTTCACAGCATTTGGGAAAGCACAGAAATGCTGAGAAAACAAGGAACAGGCCAGCAATTTTCTCTCTTTCTTCCTAGGCCTGCCTTCATTTTTTTTTTTTACGGATGGAAAACCTGCCTTCAGCCCTCTCATTGCAGGGAAAGTTGAAGCGTAGTCAGAATGGTTATACATGGCTCCTGTATGTCCCCTGGGGCTATCAGGGGAAGCATTCAGACCTCAGCCAAGAGCCCTCTCTATAGATCACTCTGCTCCTATAACAGCAGGGGCAAAGAAAATGTCTGCTTGTGTAAGGCGAATCTCGAGAAGCATGTTGTGTTTCAACTGGCCTCATTCCGCTCTGACAATTTTGACCCAGTGACTTGCTTCTGCGTCTTCACACCTCAGGCTGCCTCCCGACTGCAGCAGAGAGGGGCCCTCAGGAAGGCGTGAAGGCTTCTTGGCTACCTTTTCCAGCTTCTGCAACGCAGGTGCTGCCACAGGAGCCCCTGCTCAGTGTGCACTAGTGAAGACAGCCCTTAGGAAGTGGCATAAATTCCATATGGCAACTAAATGAAGCCAAGCTTTTAGCAGGTTTGTCTGACGATGGCTCTTACAGGGGAAAAAAGTGCGTTATCTCTACACCGAAAGCACCTATCTCTTTTTTTCTTTGTGAGCCACGTAGGCTGCTTCCACCAAGAGGTGGAAGAAAAGAGGGACATTGCTGGTCAAGTTAGAGAAAATTCA
Source organism: Steatornis caripensis (assembly GCA_013398225.1). Lineage (NCBI taxonomy): Eukaryota > Metazoa > Chordata > Aves > Caprimulgiformes > Steatornithidae > Steatornis > Steatornis caripensis. Next base: position 387,229 of record VZSC01015422.1, read on the forward strand.
AGCGTGGTCTTTAGTCGCCTTACATTTATTTGGCAAATTTCTGATAATAGAGGAGGTGCTTGTAACTACGAAAAGATCCTACGCAACTAGGTGTCTGCTGGGTTCATAATCCTTGAGATGTTCAGGTGTGGAATCACTGCTTGTGATTTTTAACTAAGATAAATAGGATGTACTGGAAACAAAACCTGACTTGAATCTACCAAGCTGTTTTGCATCATGTCGATCCGTAGGAATGTCCACTTACAGCGTGTCTGCGAGGCTGCAGGGCTGCCACTTCCACTCGATCTTCGGGTCAGGATTCCCGCTTACGGTGCACTGGATTTTGTGCTTGCTTCTTAATTCCACTCGCTCAATCTTATCAAAGTCGGTTTCCTTTTCATAGATTTTGGGTCTCTCTAAAGAAAAAAAAAAAAAAAACACCACCAAAAAATTGATGCAAATGAGCAAATTTACATCCGTGGTCATGTTACGCTGTCAAAGGTTTTGAAACTTTTTTCTGTGGTCACTAAGTGATGGTTTAGTAAGGCTACTCAAGTTGTAGGGAAATTACCAGCAGTACTGAAAGCATACGTTCACAGAAACATGGGTATTAGTTGTGGTATTTCAGAAAATACACTGAAATGCTTCCACATTCATCCCAATTGCTTTCAAATGTTGTCGTGAACCTGCAATACTTCTGGGAAATTTGTGCCATGAAACGTTTATTGGTCAGGGACTGCAGGATCAGTCTATGCACTGTGGGCAAAACAGCATTCGACTTCTGATGTCACCTCCTGAGAGGAACCTTATCGAACAGCTGCAGTTCTGCAATATTGTTACCATTGTGCACGTTCTCCCCCGGGTTTTGGAAAAAAAAGTCTTTTTGAGCTGAAGACTCTGTTTTCCTTCTCTGTTTACGTGTAATGTGCGCTGGATGAAGAGGCGAAGAAAGCAAGGAAGAAGTGGTGGGGAGAAAACACTTGTAGAGTAACGCCACGAAATTCTCGCCAGCAGCAAAGCCGTTGAAAATGTCATTGCATCATTCACGTCTGCAGGGGTTGCAAGATCACACCCTCGGACTGGAAATCTCTCAAGAACAAACTTTTGCGTGACACTTTCGGGGCTGCTTGTTGCCAGCAGGAAAGAAAAGCTTTGTCCCGTCTACGTCCAGCTCCCACGGGAACATGCGAAAATGAGAAATAATGCTAAAAAATCCACAAAAAGTGAACTGAACTTTTCCTAACCTCGGAGAGGGTGGGTTTGAGTTTGGGGTGAAAGCACAGGCTCTTCCCTTATGCAGACAGCTCTGCCCATCCCTAGCCGTATCGCTTTGTCTGCTTCTCATAACAGGAAATCAAACAGATTTATTGGTCGGGGTCCCTCCGTGGAACACCTCCGTGCAGCCAAGTGCGGCTGCTTTACGCTGAGGGCTTTTGACAAGTTGGGAAGTGAATGTAGATTAGATTTCTATTTTTCGGGTTAACTTATTTTTTCTGCTGTCAAGGAGGCCCCAGATATGTAAATATGAGCTACTGCCCACCTCATCAATCTTGAGCCCTTTCCCTTTTTTTTTATAACAGCTTTTTTTTCCTGGCCAGCCCTCTGCTCTTATGAGAGGACTGACCAGGCTGATCCCGTGTCTCGATGGGATCCTCGCTTTCCATTTCTCATGGCTGCCAGGTCAGACTCTGAAAGATCCTCTGACCTCATCATCGCCTGAAAATACATCAGCATTTCCTTCTCCACCACATGAAAGGGGTATTGACTGGAGTTTGTTCAGCCATATCCTAACTCCCATGCTACAGTAAAACATCAGCTGCTTTAAAGAACCTTCATTAGGTCCTGATTAACATTTCACTTGAAAAACCCCAATGACAGGCCTCGTTTGGTTTTGCTCTTGTGTTCCCTTTTGCTTTTTCGATCCCCTGTGGTTGAGCCTTGCTTCCCCGTCTGCCTACAGATGAGGTTCTATCAGGCTCCAAAAATCCACTCCTCACTCCTTCACCCCTTCAGACAGGGAGAGGAATTGTCTTCTCTCAAGGAGAAGATGAGGAAGTGAGCAGATGGGGGAGGACTTCAGGCTGTGGTTGGGGTCTCTCAAACTCACGTCCTCGTCTGAAACATGGACACAGGGTTTCCTGCGCCGCATCCCTCTGGGTGACGGAACGTATCGCTGATCAAATGCCTTGAGGTTTGTGAGCCATTCAAAGGACAAATTCTTAGGACTAATGTTGAGTTTCCTTGTAACTGGCATCTCGTTTGCCATCAGTAAATTATTTCTGATCATAAAAATAATTTTTTAAACTCCCTGGAGAGAGAAGCACATTTTTCATTAGCTCGGACATTTTTCTTTTCAGTCTCAAATCCTGTGTTTGGCATGTCTGGACTGACCCCAAAAGCATGATTTTCACTTGGAGGAAGAGACTCTAAGCTCAGTGTGAAAGGTTACTCAAGTGTTATGTGAAAGGTTACCGAAGTGTTACGGGGTTTGGGCTGTAAGAACAAAGCTTTACACATTTGCGGAGGGAGACAGTGAGTTTGTGTGGTTTTGTGTGAGTGAAAGAGTACGGGGGGACAAGGTTTGATTGCCATCTTTTAATACTAGGAGATTTTTTTAATAGTCTTGGTGAAATGATGAACACGTTGACTGCCATTTAAATTATCCTTCTAAAAAAGAAACAATAATTTTAACTTGATCTAACTCTGATAAGAACATACATGAGTGACGAATGAATTCTTAATTCCACAATTACTTTACTGCACGGCACTATTAAATATTACTTGAAACCTAAAATGAGTCAAAATGATTCATCCATTGAAATAATTATTATTTATGAGGCTTAAGCAATTATTTTCTTAAAACTTGAGGGGCTGGCTAAAAATGCCTCCGCATCATTTCTTTCACAGTGCCTTATAACATAGTTAGTGTGGGGTCGCAGCTAATTATGGGCATGACACTCAGAAATTGAAGCAATTTTTATAAGTGTCTCTCTGTTTTTCCCTGCAAAGGTTGTCATGGTGGTAGGTGCCATTCTGCATATGACTCCCTGCTGTGCTACCGCAGTGGGGACGAGGCCCTTCTCCAGTTTTGAATGCGCCGCCTTTGTTCTTGTAAGGGTGTTGGCATCGGGCGCAGTGCACTGCGGGTTTGGGATGTGGGATGCGGGGTACTCGTATGGGGGATATTTCTTGGGCTGAAAACTTTCCAAACCTCTGCACACTGTCACGGCCGTGTTACCTCTCATCGTGTCCCCGTTTCCCATTCACTTTGCTCGCTGTTGGGCCAAATCCTGTTTACAGAAGTTGCCTCTATCAGTGATGGAAACAAGTGAACTGGCTTCTGTGGAGGGTACTGGCCTTGTAGATTTGCTCAGACTATAACTAGATGGTTAGCTCAGTGGGCTGGCATCTGCAGCAGTCTCACCTGCGAAAAGGCTCTCCACATCAGCGTGATGAGGAGTTTTTAGCCTAAAGCCGGTGATTATCTAAGGTACACCTAGTAGTGTATTTCTCAGGTAACTCTCTCCCTCTTCCAAACAGTGCATTGCTTTTTCTTTCGTGTTTGCTTACTAAGGAGCAAGCTGGATTATCCACAAACTCTTGTTTACGTTCACTCGTGTTTACGTGTGGGGTAAGGCTTGGGGTACAAATCCATTTGTAAGCACGGCCAAAATCCATGCACATTTCCGGCTGCACCTTAAATTCTGTATCTAAAGTGTGAATTTCATCGACATACGTCCATCTGCACGTGTTTCGCCGTTTTTTAAGCATGCAAAAAAACCCCAAGGCTGTTGGGAATGGAGAGCTTTAGCAGGCGTTGGGCTAATGCAGTCCAAAAGTTGGGTAAGCAAGCAAGCTGCTTCTGCAGAGACCCTGCAGTGCACCTCGCGTCCTTGAGCAGGGGCAGCGCAGAGTCCTCCTTTCTCCTTGAAGCTCTGCGACGGTGCCGAGAGCCTGCCCTACAGCACCCTCTGCTATCCTAACCTTGGGCTCCCTGAACACCTTCCCACAGAGCCTTACCCCCAACCAGCAGTCCTGCCTGCGACAGCAGGGCTGAACTGCGAGAGCAGATCTTTAAATAAACTTCACTCCCGACCTGCAGTATCCCGCGCTATCCCACTTCTTGCTTCCCACTGCCCCCTGCACTGAGATCTGCCTGCTTATTTTCAGCCTCTGCCTCTCATCCCTTGGCCATTGCCCTCCCCAGGCTGAGTTTTCTCAGGCAGAAGCCAAGCAAACCTTAAAAGCTTTCTCGTCTCTGGCTGTATTTGGAATGTTCCCATGCTTTAGATGTGCACTTGTTCAGATGCTTTAAATGTATCGAAATAGATGGGTTTTCGTCCTCTCTGGCTTGAAGTGTGCTTGTATCCCCAACTCACTTTGCAGAGGTGCAATTGCTGGTGTGAGAGCTGACCTGAATAACTAAAGACTTTGCTGCTGCTGCACTGTGAAATGCAATCAAAAAGCAGTTCTGCTTACTGTAAATTCCAACTTGATCAGCGTTATGTAAATCTCACCTTACTTTCTAGTGTTACCTTCGGTTTGTGGCATTAGGAGGAAAGAATATGTACAAGGATTAGGACGCTAACCCTCTGGCGTTCCCCCTTTTGCAAGAGACTCTTCTATCTCTAAATCCATTGCAGATGTCACTACGGGGTTGCACACTCGTGACCCAAAGGAGCATCCAAATATAGAGGACAGCACATAGAAAGTTTCCCTGCCTTTTTTAGAGAAACTTTGCTTTACTTTGTGACCCCTGACTGAACTGCTGTTTACGTACCTTCCCCACTACCACTTAAACTGGGTTCCAAAAAATCTTTTCCCATTAAGCACATCAGTAAAATAACACAGAGCGGTCTACTGAAGCGTTTGGTCTCACCATCATGTACTTGACTGGGTACGGGGCTTCATTAAGACTATTGATAGAGAGGCAACTTGTTTTCTATTTATCCTTTCTGTTTCCTAAGAGCAAAAATAATTTGGACTTTGGAATCTTTCATCTGCTGTTTGTATGGTACTTGATGGAAATATAAGCTGTGCAAGTTGAGCTAAGTGAATATTCCGTAAGGTGGATAGGAAAGTCGTTAATGCAAGTTTGGACTGGTCAAACAGTATGGGGAAAAGAGGAAGAAATTTGCCCCAAAGTAAAAAATTTGTCTGTGTTCGGCTTACACGTGATCGCTTCGGGTTGTTTTTTTTTTTTCTTTTTTGTTAAAAGGGAAGAAAGAAAAAAAAAAGCTAAATGACCTGAAAACAAAACTTTTGTTTCAGGCCGAGCAGAACATTGTGTTTGACCCCAGGTGATTTTGTCTGGGTGGTTTTCTTTGTTTCGTTCTATTTGCTTTTTTTGTTTTATTTTGCGCAGCGCTACATACAAGGCTGCTGTGAAGCGGGCGTGCGGCATTGTCCCCACGGTACCTCTGGGGAAGCAGAGGCCAAGATGAAATGAGTGGCCAAAATCTCTCCGCGAGTCAATACCATGGCCAGGAATAGAATTAGAGTCACCGATTATCGGTCGCCTGCCTAATCTCTAGCACACACACCCTGCTGCTGCATTGTAACCCGCTGTTATGGGCTGGGAATGCCAGCAGGGTGGAAGCAAATGGAAGAGAAACCATGCAGCTGGATACTGTATGAATAGATATTACGAAAAATCACAGGGCACTTGACCTACCCTACAGGGAATTTTGTTGTTAAAATGGCAGTGCAGCCTGGATTTGTTTTGTCTGACCTTGTACTGTCACTTTTGGATGTTTCTATGTTCCCCTTGTAGGAAGAACGCTGTCTTTTCCAGTCCTGCACCACCTTTCCCAGATCCGTCATTCAACCCCGATGCAGCCAAGCTCTCAATGAAAAAAGTGTTCTCTCTTGTCTGACTCTCCCCATCTTATGTTTTGTGGCTAAACAGAATTTTTAGCAGAGCAGGCAGTTCTCTAGGATTTTTGTCTCTGCCGCTTTGCCTGCTTTTCAAAAGAGAAAAACAACAGTTTGTATACCTGCAGGCTTGGCTGAGAGAGAGCATGGAAACCATGTGCTGCCGCTTTCCGACTTCCCCCCACCACTCTGGGTTTTAAGGGCTGTCAGAGAGAGATTGCTGCCGCAAAGACGTGAGTTGAATGCTTCGGATTTTTCTGGCAAACTCCAGCAGGCCCCCACCTTCCTCTTCCTAAAATTGCTTTGGCTACTTCCAACAAAATGAAAATAGCTCATCTGACTTTTTCATTAGAGGCTCTCCTGGGAGCGCGCAGAGGCCGAGCGGAGGCCGGGCTGCAGAGCTGCGAGTGTGCAGGGTTTGCATGATGTCAGTGAGAAAATGCTTCAAAATTTGCTAATAATTAGCGTGCCGGAAAGGCACTCTCTGCGCCGCTACATTTTTTCTTTTCTTTCGTGTATCTCCCAGCAAAAGTCAGCTGTTTCTCTCCTGTCTGTGCCTGACAAATGACACTTGGAGCACTGCATGTCTTTGCCCTTGCTTTCCTCAGCCGAGCGTCCTGCCCACCCAAAGCACCGGCTGTGGCAGTGCTGGCAGTACCCAGGAGGAACGCAAAGCAGTGGGCTCGAGGAGGCCCAGCAGTTGGATGGAGACAGGCTGTGTTTTATTTTGGTATTTCTAGTTTGCTCGGCCAGCCTAACAGGTGGAAAATTAGATTTTCTATGTTGACTTTTCCTGAATGGGTCATCCTCCAAGGAGCTACCCAGGAGATGGATATGATACACACAGGAAAACCCGTCCTGGCGGGATACGGAAGCATGCAGGCAAGGTGAAGGTAGATCCTTTTATGTAGCCCCGCTTCTTGTATCTGGCTCGGTGCTTTAACCTAAACAGCAGTTGGGTTGCACTAATAATCCCAAGAAATGAATGTTTCTCACGGTGCCACCGTGTCCAGCTTGGAGATTTCGGGGGCCCTTCCACGCACAAAAGACTGTGGGAGGCTGCCCTCCGTCTTCAACTGGCTTTCAACGAGATCCATCACTCCAAGAGCTCTTTTTCTCTGAACTGGCATAGCCCAAATGTATTAACCTCATCCTGAAGGCTCATTTCCCTCTTCAGGCTATTTCTGGGCCTGGTTGAGGTGATGGCGTATTGTTCACATGGATCACCGCATATTTATTAACCTTTACGGAGATCACTGGGGACTCCTTTGATGTCGACTCATCCCTTGCAAGCCAAAGTAGGTCAGGCACAGAATTCCCTTTGCCTTTGATTTTAAACCAAATACGAAGAGCTGGCCTGACTACAGAGTAGGGCAACATCTGCATCATTAAGCGCTCTGGAGCTGATTCTCCCTAGGAACAACTCGAGGTATAGACGGTCACCTCGCTGACACAACAAGGAGCACATGGCAGTGCACACGTGAATTCTCCATGCACCACTTCTATTCCAGTCCTTGCCCAGGAGAGAGGGAATTCATAAGGAGCCTGTGAATTACTACTGCTTACGGTACAGGCTATTTCTAGCACTTAATCCTGCATTTCTCAGACTCTACGAGGGAATGTAATTTCAATTGACTAGAGCAGCTGGAACTCAAAGCAATATTTGCTGGAAGAGCCTTGAGGGAGCACAGGAGAGAAACTTTGGGACTAAGAAGAAAGGCGAAGTGGTGAAGGAGGTTATTCATCCCATTTTTGAATTAACTTCTGCTTCGATACAATCTTCACTCACAACGTGGTGGTCAGAGCCTGCTGACTGCTCCATAAAGGGCTCAGCAAGAACCCTGATACATGCGGATGGCTTGTGCAAGGGTGAGAATGAAATGCAGCCTGCTTGCCCATAAATAGATTTGAGGGGCTTTGTTTATGTTTTCTTCTGAAACAGCTTTGTACTCCAGCCTGGAATAACTTTTCTCCCATGTTTCTCCTTCTTGGCTGGCTCAGATGTGCAGCCACCAGCTGTTTGCTAGGATTGTTCCTTCTCCTTGCTCCCTTCCCTCCAAATTCTTTAGAACATTATTTTCTTGAAGCTTTCCTCAATAAGAATTTAATCAAACAAAACAAAAACACAGCAACCCGCCGCTTCTTGGACGGTGTTTGATGTGTAAATATGTAAAGAAGGAGTGTTTTGAAAATGCAGTCAGCTACCTCCCGGGGACTTGAGTCCTTCAGTGAGCCAAGGCGACTCCACAAGGGAGATATGTGCTCCTGCAAGATTAAATTCCAGTTGCAGTGGGAGCATGGATGACCAGAGGCACAGCTAAGCCACTTCTTAAAGAGACATTTTTTGCATAGCAGCATGATTCCCCTCCAGGCCCGGCAGCACTCCCACATCTTCACGTGCCTCCTTCCTGTACATTGTCAACCAGGTCCTCGCCTCGGGCCAGCACTGCTGTCAGTTCCCACCCTGCAGCTCTGGATGTTATTTGTCCATTTTGCTCCTTCTTGCCTCCGTGGAGCTGAGACGATGGATACCTCTGCTCTCTGCAGATGCTCACCACTTTTAAGGCCAGTATGAAACTTTGGAGGGAAATAGCTCCTGGTATTTTACTCACTACCACGGGGTAAAATACCTCGCACGTTATGTCAGAACTGCTGTGATTGCTACCAATTAAGTATACAGGACGTGACTCCAAGGAAAGCCTGCAGCACTGCTGGTCTTCTAGCAGGTCAGAGAGACACTGCGTATAAGCTCCTGGCCCGCAGGGCTCAAGCACATGACTTCTTACCTTGTTCTCATCCTACTTAAAGGGTTCTCTTCTGCTGCCATTATCACTGAATAAAATACACTGCAAAAATTAACATAGTGCAATCTGATGAACGGATCCTGCTGTTATTTATACTTCATTAGTGAACAAAAATTCACAACGCGATTAACTTTCAACTTCCTCTCCACCTAGTGCAATTTCACAGTGATGGGTTTGCCACAGCACACTGACCGCCACTTATCTGTCTGTGATGCTCAGGAACACTAGCGATGTACTATTTTGAAGAGACTCACAGGAGAGGGGGCTGTATGCTTACTTATAATTTCTTCAGTGCAGTGTCCCCTTGCAGCAAAAGAAAACATATTCGAATGGCATTTATCTTTTCATTCGAAAGTCTGTTTAAATAGTTTTCCATCTTCTCTTTAATAGTATAGATCAGAACTCGCTTACTTTCACAGATGCAGCTCTGAAATCTAAAAGACCGGCCCTAGCTTTTAGGGAGCAATGCTGTGACTCAAAAAGAAATGCTACTCCTCAGCAGTAGGGAGCTGGTACATGGTTATGTAGCCAGCATGAGGCTTATCGGGTGCTGAATTGCTGCAGGCTCCACCTTGTAGACATGATGCAAAACTGATGCTCCTACCACTGTGTTAATTTGCAAGCCCAAGAGGATTTTTCCATCAAGGCTGCTAATCCCTGTGTTCAGATTCCAGCTTCAGTAATTGCAGACTGCCTATGGCTCTAAGCAGAGACATTCATCGCCCCTCCCAGCTCAGAAGTGGTTGTGTTTCAGTGGTGGGCAAGGTAATCCCTGCATGAAATGGCTAGAAACTGTGTTTTGGTCTCCTTCTCCCTGTCTAAGTGTCTGCTGAAACTCCAAGCAATTTAACCTATTCAGGTGTGATACCACTTCTGATGGCTGGCCATAAAGTGTCAGGTTATTTGTTGAGGAGTTAAGGGAAAAATTCAAATCTGTATTCAGTTTGGAGCGTCAGAATTTGCTTTGGAAGTAAAGCAAATGATGCCCAGCTCTGAAAAAGCAGTCCTTTAACTGAAAGCACAATAAGAAAGGCAGTTTGCTGCTGTTGGATAAGCTTCAAGAGCAAAATTTCCCTCTTTTGGTCTCTGCCCACATGCATCTCAGCAAAATGACCCTCTCCTTTGGCTGAGCGCTTCGCACCCAGCGTGTAAAGTTAGTGCTGCAGGGAAGAGCCTGGCAAAGGCAAGAGACACTTCCTAGGTGTTTTCTGTCAGTCCTGTCTACAGTCAAGGCAAATATCCTCATTGTTTGCAGCCTTTAGCTTGAAAACAATGGCACTCTTTGGCAGGTATTTTCCTTTGCTTGCTCTCACTTCGGGGATGCCCTTCTTTTGCCAGAAAAGAAACACTTGCTGTTCACGTTTCCTGTGCTTCACCATGCAGCACCTTCTCCAGTCGGGAACATTCCCGCAGCTGCTGGACTTTGCAGACTCTTGAGAAACGGTGGTTTTGCAACCAAATAATTATTCCCGACTGAAGTCTTTGCTGGGCTGATCTCTCAGAAAGGCTAACAATGAGCACCATGCTAGGCATGCACTGTGTGTGTGAGACAGAATACCACATGCTTGTACATACAATAGAGATGAAAGGCTTGTACTGTAGGGAAGAGCATGGGATGGTTTAATCCTGAAATAGCATCTTGCTGATGCTAACAAGGTCTGTTTGTTTTTTCTATGCCTATTTGGGGAACGGCTGCTCTTCAAGTAAACATTCTCTTTTGCATGCAAACACCAATATTTACCTTGACAAGACAGTTTATTATCATTCTTAATTTTCTCTTCCTTTGAACATTTCCGTTCTCTTAGCAAGACGCAAAACCATTGTATGGATAAACAACCTCAAGTGAACAAATTACCGCGGCTTAACACGTTCCTGCTCATCAGCTGAGCTGCAGTACCTGACCATAAGCATGTTCTTAGCTCTCTCCACTCCTAAACCACACATTAGTTTACGTAATGTTTAAGGTGCTTTAAGCTACCATAGCTTACTTAGCATTTTTAATAGGCCAAATGTGCCTCAGCGACAAATTCTCCATCTCTTAGGCATTATTCCTTGGTGAAAGGTGAAATGAGACAAACACTGGAATACAAATACTAGAAGTTACATGGTGCAACAGTACGTAAGTATACAAAACAGGACAATTGCGATTACTTCTAGGTGTAAAGAGGATAAGGAGAAAAGAATTCACCACAGAAAAGAAAGCAAGCCTATCTCAATAGCTGTATCTGTCTCAGTGCCTGAGTGAGAAGCAGAGCTAACTTTTGCTGAACTCCTACTTAGCCTCGTGATGCAATCTCTGTTGCCATACTCAACGGATTAAAAGAGGCAGTGGACATGCAAAGAGACAATGTGGCTCTGTCTTCCGTTATCCCAGCAAGGTAGATTAATAAATGCGATTCCAGTATCTATTTTCCCTCTGTGTCAAATGAACCTGCATCAGCGCGCACCACAGTTTACTTCAGTTTTCTCCAGATTCCCCTGGAAATGAACCTGTCTCTCAAGTGCTCCCAGCAGATAAATGACAATACATAAAATACAGACTTAGAAAGTATTTCTTTAGCAGGACGATGGAGAGACATAAAAGACAGGATAGCTTATCGAGTTCCTTCCGTCAGCTCTATTGGGACCTTTCTTGTCCCAACAGGATGTTCTCCAGTGCCCAAGCTAGTTTTAAATCTCCAGGGATAAAACTTCCATCACTACTAGATATCCTCCCAAACTCCTCTTAAAATTTAAGTCCTGTTAAGTTTGTTCACTTTCAAAACCATTTCTGCTTCTCTCTGCGGAGACACTGTCCCAACACAAAGATGCTGCAGGCTATTTCTGAGGTGCAGTATCTCAGTGGAAAGTGAATTTAGATGACCTAGTTTCTCACTAACTCTTCAGACTAGCTCTCCATTCTTTTGCTTCTGTTTAATTTGTGGTGAAATGAGGTGGACCTTCAGTGGTTCCTAAATAAGGTGGTGATCTATGCATAGTGCTGCGTCGTCTCATATCAGCTAAACACGGGAAAATGTCACCCATTCCTGCTGACTGGTAAATTAGAATCACACAAAAAATGAGAAAGAACCCAGTCGAATTCATTATAAACATCGAGTCCTTACCTGTCACTACCAGCTGCATGGTGAGGTTCTTATACAGGCCATATTTTGCGTTGCTCAAGACGATGGTGTAATTTCCCGCATGCTTTGGTCTCACGTCTCTTATGCCCAGTCTGTACTTCATTGGATCCGGCTCGTAGCAAGTATGGTTATCCTTGATCAGTTTGCCATCTTTGTACCTGTTTTGAAAGTCCCACCGAGGCTCATCATGTGCATGCATGCATGTTAGCCCTCAGAAAACCTGTTACCCAGATTAGGGTGGGTGAAGGGTCATCCTTCGGAAACAGCAAGGGAAACACAGATCTGTAATCACTGCTTGAACTGAACAGCTATTCCTTTTATCCTTCCACACTAAAACTGAGTAGCACCTGCAGTGCTATGGGACGGCTTCATCCAACAAACAGCAAAAGGGATATTTTAATGGATCTGAATGAACAGCGCCTCTCTCACACTCACCTGTGATCAGAAATGTACATCTAGATGCCCCCAAATTATGCTGGGTGTGCAATACTAAGTGCAGGAGATCATGGGTTAGCCCAAAGTTGTGCCATCAGTTTTAAAACAAGATATTAACAAAGCAGACTTGTCTTTCAATACATATATATGGCCCTTTAATGTTTCTGAAAAAGCTAAAGTCTGTGACCTGGAGAATCTACAGCCAATAGGAAGGTCAATGAGGAATTCACAGTCTTGAATCTTCACTAGCTGAGAGCAGGATAGCAAAGTCTGCATGAGCAGACTCCTCTTCACTGCTAATCCAATAAGCAGATTTGGGTTATGAATATGAAGTAGGCCAGACTTTGCCACACACAGAGCTTTAGGCTTGGTGGAAGGAGAAGCTGAGCTATGAGTCCTACTGTCTGAGAATGCTGGAAACCTCCTTTACAGTCGTTTAAACAACTGTACTGAGAGGCCTCCAACATCAACAGCTGTAGCTTCGAACGTGCAGGGAAGGCAGCTCTGGTGGTCCCAGGCAGCTCCCAGGCAGCTCCACGCTGAGTCCCAAGAACAAAGCCTTGGCAGAGACGAGGGAGACGGTCCCCACTTCAACTCACAAAAACATTTCCGTCTCCTAAATAACAGCAACAATTAGAAATATCTCCTGGCAGCACTGATTTCACTGGTCTGACTGAATATTAGAGAATTTCATGTTATTTCAATGCCAAAAAAATGCAGCAAACCCATCCCTGACCAATACCGTTTGCTGACCGCCAGACCGCACTGAGTGGCACCCCGCTGGCCGAGGAGAAGTGCACCGCGCAGGTGCTAAGTCACCCAAACCACCTTCTCTGCCAGGACATGCAAACCGTGCCGGCTGTTGTACGGGGTTTCACACAGTTAAAAACGTATAAGGTGTTGGATGGGGTTGGTAAAGACCCTCTGTAGAAGGAAGCATAGAAAAAGTAGCAAGAGAGAGGAGAAGCAATGAAAGGGTCCAGAGAGACATGAACGTCTCCTGGAGTTGCTGACGTGTTGCCCCTCCTCTTAACCTGATCCATTACAGTCCTGGTGGAGCCTTTAGTTTGCTCGAGAGGATTCACTGCATTGTCTACAAGGATGTGACATTGCTGGTGACACAGGATTGGAGGAAATTATTTGAAAGTTATGAAGAGAAACAATTTCTCACATTGAGAATGTGTCCTGCAGCTTTCTGTTAGGCACTGCCTCCTTGCAGACTGACCATCACTGATGGTGGTAAACTGGCAACGCTTCCCCAATAGCTTTCTGCTTGAATCTTCTAAACAGTTCTGCATCCAGGATAAATGAAACCCCCATTTTTCTTGTAGGGGCCTTTCCTCATGACTAGGAGAGAAAAGTAGCATGGGAAAGAGGTATGGCGTGCCCAGCTTCACAGAGCATACGTCAGCACAAAAAGGAGTCACACCTCCTTAGCTGAAGTGTGAGACCACAGCTACGAGCATTCCCAGCTCTCGTCTTTTGTCTGTGTCTTAAGGAAAGGTGAAAATCCATTCTAGATGGGAGCCCAAAAGAAGGTCACATATTCCTAATTTTGCTCCAGATGATGGTACCTACCAGGTGACGCTTGGACGAGGAAAGGCGTCCACCTTTGCAGCTAGTTTCAGTGACTTGTGTCCTGATGTAATCTCGTAGTAAGGCCCTTTCTTGTGTGAAACCGTAATGAAAGGTTTGTCTGGAAAGAGAAATGAACAGGAAGATGAGTAATGGCAGATCTGCCACAGCACAGTGCTCACATCTTTCAATTGTGTTGTGTCTGCCCTGGATTTTTTGCGATACGTATCTGCAGCAGCTGCGGACAACCAAACGGAATGACAAGCTCCCGCAGTTCCCCTGCAAATCTCAGCCACAGCCAGGAAGGTCTATCTCCAAATGAAGGACTTAATACTTAAAGCAGAGAATATGCATCTGCTTTCCCCCTGGAGCAGTGTGTAGAAATGCCTGGGGTATCCCTTGTCCATGTGAATGCCGGCAGGCCAGATTTTCCAGGGCGTCAGCAACCACGCTTGGTGCCAGCTTTTTCAAAACTGTTCAGCTCCCAGTTCATCCCGTGTCCTCAGCCATGCCTCAGTCTTGAACTCTGTAAAGAGTCTTTGGAAACACAGTGCTGGATGCTGCCTCTCTCATAGATTGATTAGAGGTTACAGATGATTACTGGTTGTTTTAACTAGCTGGCATTCTTCCTAATCCCATCTGCACATCAACAGATTTAACAATGTGGCATTACCCTTTAAGCTTAACAGTCTTGGTTCTTGACTGTTCTGGTTTAGCTGCAGAACTTACCATACACCGTAACCGTGACATTGGCCTCTAGCCTTGTTATGTTGAATGTTTTGCACACATACAGGCCTCCGTCTTGCATGGTGACATTTTCAATTGTCAGGCTACTGCCAACTTTATACACCGTGCCACTCTGGTCAATTGTTCTTCTAGGATAAGGGTGCTGGAAGTCAGAAAAATGAGAGTCAAAAAGCAACACAAACTGGGTTAGTTTGTTCATCCTTTCAAAGCAGTGATTCATATCAAAATGGTCATATCTCCTCATCACTGAAATAAATAATACAAAACATAAGTCAGCAGGAAGAGCTTTTGTGTGAGGTTTCATTATCAAGATTAATAAGAGAGAGAAGCAGAGTGGAACTGTGGCGCTCATCTGCTGAAATCTGCGCAGCCACATAAATAAGGGGCTGCATCACGCATCAGCCTTTCTCGGGGACCGAATCCCAGGGATCTCAGTGCAAAACTGGTGCTGGCATCTTGTAGGGTTAGAGTTGTGCTTTAGGTTTCTTGGTTTCATTTGGTTTTTCAGGTTTTTTGGCACAGTCAGTATTTTCCTGTCTTTAAAAACTCCTACTTTCTAAAAGAAATATATTACGACAGAAATATATTATGACAGCCAAGTGCCAATGCAAATTCCTGTAGAATTTTAGAAGGCATAATCACTTCTGATTGGATTTTTGATCCCAGAGTTTTTTGGCCAAGAAACTTTACATTTATAATGTTAAAAATCTAAGGAGGGTTCACAGAAAAACAACTCTCTTCCATTATACAGGGTTCAAGAAACAAAATTCAGTAACACCATACTGCTTGCACGTCAATAAATTCTGTGTTATATTTTTGTAGTTTCTTCACCAAAACAAAATCGGACATTCCTTCTTTAAGTAAACAAACTAAATAAAAAATAATCAATTTTTAGGAATCACATTTTACACTTTTCCAAGAGGCTTCGATGCTTCTTTGCAATGTATATTTCGCTGAACTAAAAATTAAAAATAGCAATCATTTTAATTCCAAGCATCAAATAGAACTGTGAGTAGTATCCCAGATAAATGAACTGATTTGGAAAATACCCCTTCTTCCCTCTGCCTTTCCTTAGGAGAACTGAAAGGCTCAGTCTCTAACCTGTTTCTACTTCAATTTTGGCATTTTTGTATTGCATTTCAGAGAAAGATCAAGCACCTACGCTCAGAATTTAAATTTCATTCTTTGGTGGAGATTTCAGCAAACACAATGGGCTTTTGTTTCGCTTTTTCTTACTTAATAAATGCCCAGGTGGATGAGCAGACTGACAATCGGCAACCTTCACGGCTGCCTTTGAGACTTGCCGCTGTGAGCCCGGATCAACGAACGGGCCAGAAGAAATGAGACAGCCATTCTTCCCAACAAGAAACATGCACTCCTGGTTTTTCTTGCAAGTGTATATTTAGCCTGAGATTTGCAGTTTAATTTGCAGGTTCAAGATGGTCAGGTAAGTTTTAGATTCATCCAAACTAAAAATACAATCACTTGTAGGCTTACAAATGGTTAGCTGTATTTCAGAATGAGCAGTAGTTAGGGTTTACTGAGCCCTGTGAACAGATCTTTCTTTTGGGTAGGGGGAAACTGCATGAGAGCAGAATACTGAATTTTCATCAACTCACTCTCCCATTAGGACATGTCCATATGAGCTCAATGCGCCCGTTGATGAAGGTTTCTGCCCTGCATTCCAAATAGAGAGTTTCTCCAACCAGCAGTTTTTTGGGAGTTGCTTTCAGAGCCAGGTTCTGTACTCTGCCCTCTGAAATGAAAAAAGCAAAGGTATAACCACGCAGCACTCTCTACATCAATGTCATTTAAGATGGAATCCGCACTCCGATTGCCTCTCTAACATCTGCTCCTCTCAGACTTTCCAAAACACCTCACCTTCCTCTGTCATTTCTATGGAAGTTGTGGGAAATGCCCACACAACGGAAAATGAGGTCAATGCTTGAACATCAGCTGATCAAACTAACTGATCACACGTGCACATAGTAACTTATGAATTACTTTTCTCGCATTTGCCATGTCTGGCTCCAGTGCTCACTCATCAGCTCCACAGCCATTCTCAGAACAAGTTTTCAAAAGCGACTCATCCTTTCGAGTGCCTCAACATTTGCATATCTGAGAGAGAGAATTTCTGTAAAACAGGAAGCATGTTTCTCCCGCCCTCTGACGACCAGCCACCTCTCCTTTCCGAATGGGATCCCCAAATCTTGGTCTCATATATTTACTGATACCTTAAATACATCAACTCTGAAATATGCCTGCATCATGTCTATGGTGCCCGATACCGAACACACATCTGACCACTGAACAGTAACACGTTATAGAGTAAGGTATTGCCTGGGTCCTTTTGGGCTGGAGGGGGGTGACCTAATGGGTTTGTTAGTGTTGCATTCATGAGTCTAGTAAAAAATAATTCCTCCAATAATGAAGAAAGAGAGAGATTTACAGGACTTGGCTGCCATACAGATTTACAAGCCTGTTGTTTAAAGCTGAGTGCTAATTGTATAGAAGGATGCCATGATCTAATGGGAATGAAGTCACAGTAAACTCTCCTCTGTCAAAAAATATAATATATGAGGAGAGAAAGAAAATACATTGAAAACAAAGGAAAGATAAATTCTAATCAGCTTCATATAAATCCCCAGCACTCAAAAATGTAATGTTTAGTTGCTTCAAATTCAGATTTTAATTCTGAGCTGAAGCTCCACTGTAAATACAAAGGAAAGGGCATAGTAAATCACAAAGAGAAACTATATAAAAAAGCAAAGATTTGAATTAGCAGTTTAATGATATTTTTATACCATGATCTTGTGTTTAATGACCAGAAGCAAAAAGAAAGCTAGTGTTTGGTTTACCCTAAACCAGTACTTGTTTTAATGTAAATATAGCTCAATCCAAGCAAACAAAGCCTTGGTGGGGTTTGAATAAAATCCTCCTATTTTGCACCACCTCAGTACTTGGTCATTTTTCAAAACCAGGAGTGGATCCAATCCAAGTTCTATCGAATAGGAAAAAAGGGGAAGAATGAGTTTGCTTTTAGTGTTCCAGCTTGGACTTGCTACAGATACATGGCAATTAGATATATCAAATATAATTGAGGCTAACCAAGAAATAATACCCAGGGGCTTAGTTGTGAAATAGAAACGTTGTGGTCATTCCCTGGTGCACAGCAGTCACTCACCCAGTCTCTGTGCTAGGTAATAGGAGGTGAACACACTTCCATTGACGTTTGCAGTGCATGTGAGTACTCCAGAGTAAACAAAAGAATGAGAGGGGATGACAAATCCTCTTCTTGGGTCCCACGCCATCCTCTTGAAGTTCATCTCTACAGAATCAGGATACTGAAAGAGAACAGACAGATAGGAGGCTTGTGAGACATTCCCATTCCCCTCAGACCATAGAGGCAACCAGCCAAGGCTGTTCTGCTTTAGAGGCAGGGTAGATATTTGACCTTTCAAAGTGGTTGGTGGTCTCATTCCACACATATCTTAAGCAACATCAACATAAGCAAATTGAAAAGCCCTCCCTGAGGTATGCCTGTCTTTGAAATCCAAAACTTGGACATCATAACTGGGGCTTTTGATTCAGTAGCCCCAGTCCTCTCAGATCTTAGGCAAGATATCATGCTACCCATTTCCCTCATCTCCGTACTGGAAATAGTTATGCCTAACTTACATGAATTTTGTAGCATAATCTTTTTGGAAGGGTTTAAGAACAAAATTTGTTTCCCCTAATGCTGCAAGTAGCTACCACGTTTTCCTGGCATCTCACGATACTTTAGAGATCTGTGTGCAGGGTTAGTCACTTCACTGACTCACCTGATGGCAATTATCTTTCAGCTATGGTCTATGGCTACTCATCAGATTCTCTCTGTATCACAGACAGGGATGAGACACTTTCAAAGCAGCCTATTGATTTCCATTAGGCGCGGAAGCAGCCTGGATGACTTAAGATGGTAAATCACAGGATGGCAGAAGTAAGGGGACTTAGTAACATAGACGGTTTTTGTCCTAAATTCATAAATACTTGTAATGTTCTGAGACTCTTGAAAAAACAGTATCTGTAAGTTCTGCTTATCGGGAAGAAGTGAGGATACGAAAGGCAAATGTGGAAAATAAACCAGAGCAAAAATTCGTTTAGTAAGAATGAACCCTCTGTATACCCTTGGACAGCACCAATGTCAAGCAGGTTAGCTTTTGGTGGTGGGAATAATTAGCTTATTGTTATTAATAACAGTGAAATCATCTGTTTGCTAGAGAAAATGTGATTTACCTTCCAATCAGTTTGAAAACCCTGGATTATAATGTAGAAAAGAAGTATGTGAAATCAAATGCAGACAAATAACTCAGGAGCCTTTAAAAGAGCAGGTCACTGAAATGCACCCACTTCAGCCTATTTGCAGGCAGGTGAACGGAAACACGGGCTGTAGAGCCGACTTTTCCAGCAGGACACAGGGAGGCTCTTTAGGACTGAGGATGTGCTGCAGGAGTGTTGAGATCACCTTTGGCTGAACAATGAAGGGTCTGGGGAAACCTCCGTGTGCCTGCAGTTGCCACATGATAACTAACTTTATTTGCGCAGTGTTTCTCCTTCCTTCTTATCATAGACGGGCTTCTCAACGATGAGGCAAGTTAATGTTTTCCTTTTCAGAGGTACCTTGTTTTAGCTTTCGGAGCTCACCAAGGGAAGAGCTGCTCTAGGGACCGCCAGTGGGAGTTTCCCCACTGAAGAAATAGGTTTGCTCTTATTCTTCTTGTTATGCAGCATGCAATTTATTTTTCTGTCTCCAAACAAACCGTAGTCTTGTATGGCAGTGCGGTTTAAATAGGATTCGGTTTAAATAGGATTCAGTTTAAATAATACTCCTGTTCCAAAGACATTTCAGCTCTGGGCGTTGAGAGCTAATGCTCATACCTCTCGTATGAATACACAATTGATCAGGTTGGCATTGGTTTAGGTCACTTGTTGTTACATATTCAGCACAGACCAAAGACAAAGGAATTACGACTGCGGGGCAGTGACTGGTGATGTTGCTGTGGGGAAGCAGGCACAGCGAGACAGTTGCTTTCTTTTCGAACAGCAGCTCTCTTCTGACAGTTACAGGAAACATGGATTTCATGTAAATACTTTTGAAGTCATCAAGCTGTGGCATCTCTGTTCAGAACCATTAGGAAAATTCAGGAAAATTACAGGAAGCGATCTGAGACCTGAGCCTTAATCATGCTTTAACACCCATGAAGGTCAAAGCTCTAAGTGGCAAAGGCACGCTGAACCAGATCGGTGACTAAACAGATGTGACAAAACTGAAAATGCTTTTTATGCCCAGAGTTAAAATAATGTTAAGCAAAATTAAAAGTTTGAATTGTGTGTCCTAGCATGGGCTTATTAATAACAAAAATAATATGTAGAGTTAGCTGGGATCTGTTTAGTATTAGCAAGAGGTACCTTTCCCCATACATATTTAAAGGCCAGAGAGTGCAATGATTTTAAAGTATAATGGTAACATAAGGAACTTAATTTATGGTGAAAAAAAGTACATTTTCAACAAGAATAATAAAATGTGATAAAGCTGAACTTCATGGCTTGGCAGCTCTGCTCCCTGATGGCTAGGGGAAGGGGAAAGGAAAAATAACCCTACTCAGGAGGCCCTTTTCAACACTACACACATATTAAACGTCTTCATAAAATATTCAAAAATATATATTTAAATGATCAAACAAAAAGCATCAATGCTGCTTGAAGGAAATCACAGTGGCTTTCCTCTCTTTGAAGTTCGTTGTCTATTGGAGATTAAATATGGAAGAAGAGGATGTTCTAAATTTGTCTGATCGCCTTATTCACCTCTCCTCCCCCATCCTTACCTCCACCCCTCTCCCGCCCCGCTTCCTCTTCGCACGGGAAGCCGCCACCTTGGCTCCACACGGCGCTAATTCCCAGACAAGGCAAAACAAGTGGTGGCTTTCCGTAGATGGAGCTCGGGGCTGGCGGCTCCCAAAGCTGACACACGCCTCCCAGAGCACATCCCCTTGAGGAGCTAGCTCACAGCTCACAGCCTCAGGAGGGTTCCTTTGGGGAGTGGCTCTCAACGTCTACATCCTTGCCCTGCAGTTCAGTTGCTCTCTCTTGAAGGGCAAAAACCTTTTTGGGGACAATTTTCTTTGCAATTCAAAAGGGAGATTTCAGTGGGGATTTCATTTCAGCAGCAGCTTGCAGCAAGGTAAAGGACTTGAGTTTGTGTTTGAAGAAATTACCATGAGAGAATGTAGCTGGGAGAGCAGGGCTGCCTAGAAATAAAGGAGTAAATGTGGAGGCCTTGCTTGGTTGAGATTCCACGGCCGCTTTTAGGCTCGTGTGACTGTGCAGCAGCAGTACTCCAGCAATGAATTTGGTTGAAGTAGGCTAAAGTAAGATGGGGATGTTTCATTTTTATAGCCAAGGAGGAGAAGGTGATAACACTTACCCAGGCTAAAGTGATAAGTTATAACTGGAGAGGAGCCTTATTCCCCCCCACCCTTTTAATCCCTACTGAAAAAATTAAAAAATAGAGATCTGCTAAAGCAATAAGGCCAGTGCTGTCCCTCTGCACGTCTACTGGAAATTTGCCAGTGGTCTCAGCAGGAGCCGGAGCACTGTCTCAGGCCTCCATGATTTCATGTGCTGTCTCCCAGGAGAAGGAGACATCTAACAACTACGACATTGAACTGCCAAGAGGGGCAGAGGTCCTCAGACCCCTCTACTAGCACAGCATCAGCCTATCTGTGTGTGCTCTGCTATCACATCGTATCCAGCAGAACAACCTCATCTTTCACAGCCCCTCCAGAACAGGCCGTGGAAAAGGAGAAGAGGCAGAGGGTGAGCTCTTGTTCCCAGCACAACAGCTCAAGCAGTCAGCCTAGCCGGGGAATGGAAAGGCACATAACCTATTAGGTAAAGGGCAGGATTGGAGCCAGGAGACCCATGTTCTGTTCCTCACTCCATGACAGGTTTCTCTGTAGAGCAATTCTAAAGCCCTTTAAATGAGTGACTAGATCTCCGTCAACTGAGGAAGCCCCAGACCTTAAATTTCCATTTTTATTACACAGAATGGCCTTGGCCTCCACAGACCGTTCTGTAACCTTGACATCCAGATGTAACTGCTGCTGAAGGGATGGATGCTATAGCCATTTATTCCCAAGGCTGAAACTTGGATTAAATTTATGAAATCAAGCAATAATGGGCAGCTGTTCTGAGGAGGTTCAAGGTATAAAAGAGATAAGTTTTCATGAGGATAGCTAATAGCCAGGTGATATACAAAGAATTTTGAAGCAAAATAGTGCCTTGTCATCTATCTTTGCCAATGTATGGAGGAACATCAAGCCACAAGATGAGAAAAATATGTGATAAACTCAGCCTAATCCCCAAAACACCCTTGTACACAGTTCAGTGGTAATACACTGCAAGAGCAGGACTGTACTTCCGGGTTTTCAGTGTCTTTCCCATTTTTTTCCTGAAACTTACCGAGCTTCGTACGTTTTATTTTGCATTTTTACTCATTGTGTTGGCAGCCCAGACCTCTGAATTGATTCAAACAGTCACTTACCCGAGTGAGCTTAGGTCTGATATCCGGTGAGGTAACTCGGCAAGGGACAACAACTGTTTTCTTAGCATCTAAAATGTAGATTATTTCGGGATGTTCCGGGTGAATCTCCACAAATGGATTTCTGTAGTCTGCAGGGAAAAGAACATTGATTTGCAAAACTGCTCCTTTACTGATGAATGACCAGAGGGCACTGTAACCTGAGCAGCTAACTGCCCATAGAAGGCTCACTGTAGCGTATGACAAGACATCCAGTCACATCTTGCTTGTTTGCAAATGCCGGTGTCATCTAGGGATTATAGCCAATGACCAAGAATCGGCATACCCCATTGCTAACCCTATTTTACCAGTTTGCAGTGTAGTCTTGTAAAAACTCCTTTTCTTATGCGTTCTCCATCTGCAAAAATGAAGCTATTAAATCGGCTTCATAGATCTTGATGGCACTAGAGTTAGTTCTTTCCCCAGTACTCTGAATTTCTTTCATAGGTAATATTATACCACAGCACTCCTGAATTCCACAGCAGTTAAGTGTTTTAATAGGTTTACAGCAGTTAATGTAAATCTACTGAAAGGAAAAAGCTTATTTCTGTAAATGAGAATCTCTAGAATACTGCAGAAAGCATGCAAAAAGGAAATACGGGCCCACGACATTCAAAGCCAGGCAAGAATAATCTGTTTAATCTTACAGTGAAGTAACTTGGTCACGTTCTTGAACTGTGGGATTTTCAATAAATCAATAAATCAATAAATCGAACTAGATATACATACACAATAGAAATAAATAAAAGTCCCAGGTAGTTTGCATTATTAAAGCTTCTGAGTCTCATTCACTGATTTTCATTGTATGAATACAGTGATGGTCATCAGAAAGTTAAAATAATGTTTGTGAAATCCTAAAACCTTCAGATTTTTCTAAAAAGCTTTCTTTGACTTGATATTTGCATGGTATAAAGTTTCAAATACCACTCAGCTAACGCAACACAAACTACACCACACAGTGTAGGCAGTCAACCACTTTTGGTTTGGACTATACTGTTGACAGGAAAGGATGTGCGCCCTGTGCAATAACCTCGAGCTGCTTCTCCTTGGCTCGAGACCTCTCTCCCCACACTTAATTATATTTTGGAAATGGCTTCACCTAAAGCACGGGAAATAGCTGACATGAAAGGTTTGCGAACAATCTAGGTTGCAAAAATGTGCTCTAAAGTATTCTGACAGTATTTTAAAAAAGGATGTGCTATGAGGAAATTAAAATCAGTTTTCAAAAGAATGCTTAACTATTCCCAAATGGGCTAAATTGGTGCTGAACGCAGTCGTCCGGGGCTGACGCATCCATCGCTGTGGATCAGGAGGAGGCCTTCAACAATGAGCAAACGCTTTATGGCTCTGGAGAAGCGAACACCTATAGCGTAGGCGAGCGGTTCTCCGATGTTGTAGAACGAGGAAAAGCGTCCTTCTTGATGAAGATCATTAACGTACTTCCTGAACTAGCCTTGTATCCTCAAATTATGTTTCCTCTCTAATTTCTGATGTAATACTAAGGGATTTTTAATAGAGGAAAAAAACCCAAGGACTGATTGCTTCGTGGATGTAGACTCACCGTTCATCCAGAAATTGCCCCAAATGGCATGACTCTGTGCAAATACAGGAAAAACTCCACGCGCTACCGCATCAAGACGACCATGCTGCTTCTACAGCTTGGGGAGACCTCCTGCTCCCCACAGCCGAGCGGCTGGCGGTGGAGCCGGGCGAGGAGAGCGGAGCCAGTGGCGGCCCGCTGACGCGGAGGAGCAGCTGCTTCAGGAGGGCTGTGCTGGACAGCGCCCGGCCCGTGTGCAGCGCCTGCGAGCCGTGTGCAGCGCCTGCGAGCCGTGTGCAGCGCCTGCGGCCCGTGTGCAGCGCTCACGACCCGTGTGGAGCACGCGTGACCCGTGTGCAGCGCCCGGCCCGTGTGCGGTGCTTGACCCGCGTGCAGCGCCCGTGACCCATGTGCAGCACCTGTGACCCATGTGCACGCTCGACACGTGTGCAGCGCCCACGACCCACGCGCAGCGCTCAACTCACGCAGCGCCCACGACCCGCGTGGCTGCCGCAGCTGTAGCCAGCGCCTTCGCTGCCTCAGGGCCCCTCAGTTTAGTACGCGTGAGCCTCGCTCCGCAGTGCGCTGCGAGTGTCTCAGTGAAGGCTGCGCATACCCTCATCTGCGATCAGACGCCTCTCAAATGCAAAAATCGAAGCCACCGGCTGCGTTCAAGAGCCTGAACGGTGCGATCATCTTGAGCGATCACATCCTGATCATCCTGAACCGGCGCGTCTGGCCAGCTGGCCCCGATCATTTCACCTAAATGCATGCTCTCATCTAAGGCTGTTGTGGCAGCTGCTCTGTGATTGAAGAGAGCCCCCGCTGAAGTGTGTTGGAGTAACGCTATCTATTCATGCCAGTAATCCTTGCATTACTGTAGCAGGCCGTTCTCCCTCCTTCATCCGTGGGAAAAACTGGGAATGCTCTAAAATCTCAATGAAAAGATGGCAAAATGCTTCTCGTAACTTTTTTAGCTAGTGAGGATGAAAATCCTGTACGCGGAGTTTAAAAGCTTGCTAGTAACGCTTTCTGGTTGTTGGCCATTTTGGCTGCTCTCGACAAAGAGTGTAAAGTTGTGAAACCCTCCAGAGTTTCTCCTGTCCCAGTGCTCCATCCCTGGCAAACAGTCTTTTGCTTCAAATCAGTCGGGATCCATTTTTCAATTTAAACCTAGCAGGGAGCTGTGTATTCTGTAATTAAACAGTAGGTGAAGCACTTATTTATGTTTAATTTTTCTGGGTGACAAGTGTTCTACACGTCAGGGATGTAACTATGCTTATTGGTGACCTGTAGAACAGTCCGAACGTGGACTGTGAGGTTTGGATTTGCTCTTCCACAGCTCCACTGACAAAAAAAAAAAAAAAAGAGTTGGTTTATCTCACTCGCTTTGTCTTTTATTTCTCCACGACTGGTAACTCATCTGGGAACAGGTCATTCATTTGAGGATATCAGTGTTCATTTCCCGGCTAATCACAACAGTCTTTGCTTAAGGAACGCCATGGAAGTACATAAGGGCTGTCACTTGGAATTAATCTTCAAAGAATGAGCTCGGTGCAGAGCTGGCGTTCCTCTGCGCCACCACCCAAGCCGATTTCACTTGCAAAAACATGAAGGGTGAACGGCAGAGGTTGAGACAGGAGAGTGGAACTGTTGCCTTTTGTGTTTTCAATAGCTTCTTTCTAGCTCTGAGAACTGGAAATGGATTCTTAGTGGACAGAATGTACCACGTGCTTCACCACGACGAGAGGGAGTGGTGGTTGGAGCACACCTTGCGTGTACCAGAAAGGCCGCGCACATTACGATGGTATTTTACAAAAGGCACTTGTGTCACTGTGCGAGTACAAGAGAGGTGTGATTCGTGTGGGGCGCTGTGACAAGGAGCTGAGCAGCAGCACTGGACACGAGGCAGTAAAACAGAAGATAAAGACCAGAAGTCTGGATGATGTCCGTCCTTTCTAGTACTGTGTTTTCGCGTCAGCTTTTATGCCATGCCATTGATTTGTTCTGACCGGATTGGTCTATAAAAAAGCAGGGGCTTTGGAGTAAGGGTGTTGCAAGAAACATTATGTAACAGAGATTAATTAGAATTAAAAAATCAGACCTGTAATCTCCGCACATTTAGGAAGTCTCAGATACACATCTGAACTTTCTGGTTAGACAGGCACTGGCTCTCATCAAGCCTTGAGCTCAGAAACCTCATGTCCAGACCACAGCTTTGTAGCTTGTTCCAATCCCTAAACCTAATAGGAAATATTTACACTCAGTCCAGCATCTTATGCATTCCCAAACAGGTCTGCTAAATTCTTCTGTTGGGTCACATCACAAAAATGTGTTTGGTGTTTGTCCCTGAGCATTGGTGCCGCCTAATATCCCTGCAGTCTTGCTCTCCAGCTAAACCATACCTGGAGGTATCAAACGTGATGGTATTTTTATAGACAATTTTAAAGCCTCTGCAAATGATGAAAGGCCTTTCTGCTTAAAATAAGACCCTGGATTACTAAAGGAAGAGCCTTGGATTATTTGTTACAGGAAAAAGCAGAGGAAGTAGATTTTTATGTATTTGTAACAAACCACGGGGAATGCGAAAAAGTGTTAAGGGCAGTGTATTCATATCCATTTCTAGTCCTGTGGAGAAAAAGAGAGAGCAACTGGTGTGCTGTGTGACAGGGGGATAGACAAGAGCACAGGCCAAGAGAAAACTTGCTGTGGAAAAAGGAGCGTTGTGATACCAAACTATTCACAAATTTGGATCAAATCTTGACTAGTCGTTTTGACTGAGAAGATGGGAACGCTGAATTTAAAAATATTTGTGCTAGTAGTTTTAGAGGGAATTGCAGAATAGCACTGTTTGTTCAAAAAGGAACATAAATCACAAGAAGGCGGCTAAGCAAAAGTTAAATAATCTTAAAATGTCAGAAAATATTGAATTATGCAATGATTGAAATATCTTAGTCAAAAAGAATAAAATTTCTCAAAAATATTTCTTGTTCAGGGAAAAAAAGCTGTTATTTAACCCCATTCACAGAATTCTCCTCCATCGGCTCTCCCTACATCCAAGGCCGATCTCTACCAGATTTTCAGATTCACAGCAAACCTAAAAATAATCTACTTTTTTCAGCTGTAAGTAGGAGAGCTAGTCATCGTGGTGGTACTAAACTACTGAGGAACACCTAAACAGGAAGCATAAATTTACAGGGTATATAACAGAAGCTATATTTCATTCCTGACTGATTTTTAATAGCAGCCTGCACCTGAATTGCCGTATGTCTAGCCGCTAGCTAGAATTACACTATCCCAGCTCAGAAGCTACAATCTGAATTGGAAGCCAGAATATATAAATCGGCCCTCCTACCATCACTATTTGAAATCTAGATAAGCGTTTTGAAATCACTGTGCAATTAACAGCAGCAAAAGGCGCTTTCTGGGTGATAAAGATTGGGTTGGGAAAGGAGAGGGTGGCTTGAAGTGCAGCTGGTTGTTAACCTCTGGGGGATGCGGGGTCTCGTGGGCATTATTCTCACTCTCTTTCGAAACAAAGAGAAAAAGGGTTTATGTTTTATGGGTCCTTCTCTTGCCTACAGTAGGTGAGGTTTCCTAGAGCCCCGTGCAGTAAGCAGACGGGTATAATTTGTGTTATCTCCGTGCTTTATCCGGTTTATAGCCTTAGCCTAAAGCGAGTTCTCTGTCTGCCCAAGGCCTCCCTCCCTGTTCCAGCCTGCAGTACTGGAGCTCTTAAACAGGGTGGGATACCTGCGGGAGTTAGTGGAGCAAGTCCTAAAGTGCAGACGCTGCTGTGGCAGCTAGTTGCAGGGCTAAACTACTACAGCTTTGACATGAGAGCTTAAACACGAGGTTAGGGCTGCAGGTCGGTAATCAGTGGAAAGTGACCCTGGAGAGAAAGGAAAAGGCAGTCGGAGGTGAAGGTGAAGCACTCACTAAATAACCCTGGGTGTGTCAGGGAGGCCTTTCTTAATCCCTAACTATGAAACTGTGCAAGAGGAAAAATAACGCCGTCAAGCGCCAAAGAGCACCAGCACATAGAGCAGCAGAGCAAACCCCTGTGCGTCCCGCGGCCGGCTCGTGCCTCCCTCCAGCTGGTCGAAAACCCCGCGTAAGCAGGAGCAAGCCGGCCCCGCTTGCATTGGGAAGGAGACGCTCTGAGCGAGAGCACTTCCCAGGCAGCTGGACTGTTCACTTCACAGATAAGTAACCATAAAGTGGCTCAGCTTTGGATCTTAACAAAATGACAAAGAATAAATGCTGGCTAGGGAGCTAATCAGCTGCCAGCTGATACCTTTGTTATGGTTTGTGCAGACAAAAAACTGAATCCTTCATGAAACTCCTAAGTAGTTCAGACTGACTGTGGCATGGAAAAATGATCTGCTGGAACATCGGGAGCGTCACTCCCAGCGTTACAAACATGTTCACTGCCTTAGGTTAATCAGCAATCAGTTAACTCCTTGTAAAAAAATGTCTCCGAGACAGAACTTCTTGAAACAAAAGGGACAGGGTCACTGTTCTTTAAAAATGATAACCTTAGCCTCGAGGAAGATCTCTGATTCCAGATGGTGTAAATCAGTTGCACTCAACTGCTGCAGTTTGGAGAGCTGTGGCATGGGAAATGCAGGTGCCGTCCTCTCTGCAGTTACCGGCACCGAACTCCGAGGGAAAAAATTCTCAGCAAAAAACCACTTTATGAAAACAGGGCCTTTCCCTGTCGCTTGGCACATCTGTTCCTCCTGAGTGGGGAAGGTAATATGCCTGATGAACCTTACCCATAAAGAAACACCCATCAATTCCCATAGGATAATTAAAAAGAATAATTTACCGTGGGTTGCAAAGCTCATTATATGTGAAGAAAGACAAGAGCTGTAGCGCGTTAGGGACTTATCAGCTGCAGCACCAGCTCCAAGGCGAGGGAAAGGCCCCTTCCCTTGGGTCTCAGACTGGCTGTCTAGCTCTCCAGGTCAGTGGAAGTTTGCAGGAAACTGCAGCCAGGCCAGGGTGTTACTGTTTACCCAGCGCGGCTCAAGAGGGAACACAAACAGCAAAGCGAAGGAAGCAGAGGCAGCGGGACAGCGGAGGGGAAGGGGGCCTGCTGTCCAGCCGCACGGACGCAGCCAGGCAGAAATATCGAGCACGCCGCACACAAAAGCAACTGAAAGGTCAAGTGCCTACAAGAACATTGTTTACCTTCAGGCAGTGAAGCCCTTCATGTTTAAATTCTCATTCCGTCTAGGAGCAGATTAATTGCTGCTTGAGATGAGCTTAGGGAGGGTCCCTTTTAACTCAGCGGTGTAATAACAATTGCCTAGGGAACTGCAGTTCCCTCTTCAAGCTCCTGCGGTGACTGCATGCGAATACAGATACGGGACTCCTCTGCCTCGCGGTGACATCTGCTCTTCTGTTTAGTGTTTATCTGTAGTACAGGTGACCGTCTACCAGGAAGTGGTGGAGGTCTGCAATTATGTCATGCTCGCTTGCCGTCTGAATCCCACTCTCTGGAGGGCTCACGGCCCCGTCCTGCCAGCAGATGAAGCCGAGAGACCTGAAAGCCCTCAGCCTTGCACCCCAAGAACTCAGCATGTTGTAGATTCAGGCGCCCTCCTACAGCTCTTTACTTTTCGGCACCGTATCGCCTCCCGGCATGTTCAAAACATCCTCCTGGGAGANTGCTCTTTTGTTTAGTGTTTATCTGTAGTACAGGTGACCGTCTACCAGGAAGTGGTGGAGGTCTGCAATTATGTCATGCTCGCTTGCCATCTGAATCCCACTCTCTGGAGGGCTCACGGCCCCGTCCTGCCAGCAGATGAAGCCGAGAGACCTGAAAGCCCTCAGCCTTGCACCCCAAGAACTCAGCATGTTGTAGATTCAGGCGCCCTCCTACAGCTCTTTACTTTTCGGCACCGTATCGCCTCCCGGCATGTTCAAAACATCCTCCTGGGAGACAGGCACAGGATTTTGTACAGGAGCTTGAGTGCTTTTCATTTATTTCTGCTCATGTTTCATACGCCGTGATGGCAATTTGTCTCATGATATTTGTGTCATATCTAAAGCCGTGGAGATAACATCACCTCTCCCTTCAGATACCGTCCAGCAGCCCACAGAGATGATAAGCACTAAGTGGCCTTTGAGCCAGTCATCCACGGCTGTTCACGTCTGTGAAATTCCTGCACACTCTCATTTTCCTTCTCACTTTGTTCCCGCTAAAGGTAATTCTCTTACCCTCACTATTTATTTTCTTCATTCAGTCACACCTTAGCTGGGAAGCCTGGGCAGAGTTTCAGACGTTCTTTGAATTCATGTTTTGACTTAATCCCAAGGAAGTTTGTCTTCATCAAGGTCAAAACCACTGAGAGGAGGTCTATACCCTGTTCTTTACGTTAACAGGATAAGTTAAGTGACGCTTTGGTCAGAGTATTCTGCAGAGCTTTACAAGGAAGTCGCCGAGTCTGCTGTATTCCTCCTGGTAACCCATCAAAGCTTCTTCTGGGTACAGGGGGAACTTCTGTAAAGTCACTTATTTTTAAACGGGATCTTTGAAAATAAAGAACGTCTCAGTTTGGCAGGCCAAAGAAAAGAATTGGTGGTGGAATGTTTAGATTAAACAGAAAGCAGAATATTTTCCTTTAGGCAAAACAAAAGTGACTGCAAAACCCCCAGAAGCCATTCTGAGTCAACATGAAGCATTCTGTTTTGGTCAAATGAAATACATTCTTCCCCTGGAGATTACTGTTAGAAACACAGGAATATTTGTAGAGAAAAATATTAATTTAAACAGCGTTACTTCAAAAATTGTGGAAGCAAAATGCCAAAAAAAAAAAAGCTAAGGTGGAAAGATGTATTTTTTTTAAAAAAACAAATCTCCATACTTTGGCTGGAATTATGTTTCAAGCACCAGAAGAATTCACAACTCCCAACTCCCCACAACACTAGATTTTAGGCAGGCATAGACTTTGTAGAAAATATTCACCAGCTTTACCTGAAGTCCCACCATTAAGAACAGGTCTCCTGCGTGAGCTGCTGCCAGCTGCAGAGCTTGGGTAAGGCTTAGCACTTAGCAATTACTGAGTGGATAAGACATGGGAAGGAAGAAGTGGGGGAAATGTGTGTGTGATTTTGGCTGTGAGGCTTTCGTTTAGAAATTCTTTCTCAGTGAGGAGGGGATCGTTACCTCTTCCTGCTGGGATGTTAAGTGCTGTCACTGAGTTAGGGCCAGGAACTTAACGCTGCTCACTCACCATCGTATCTTACAAGGCTCCTCCACTTAAAAGTGACCCTTTAGGATATGATTGGAAGATACTGAATGTCTTGATGCAGAATTGAAAGCATCTTTACTTTTCCCTTGGCTCCAGCCCTTAATACTTGAGGAGCAACAGAGAGGGTCGTGCACAGTGACGTAGCCTATGTTCTCATGTCATGCGGCCCTAAACACTGTTAACTTGGATACGGTGCCAGAGCCTTCCACCAGTCTGTGCGAGACACCCAGCTTATCTGCTGGGCTCCACGCTGAGCAGACAGGACAGCATTTGCCTATCACAGCTTGCTGAGTGTCTGGCAGCAAGTGCAGCTGTCTCGGTGTCTCCGGCGTGAAAGAAAAAAGAAATGCAGCTCCAACTCTGTTCTCACTGGTAGTATCTTCTGGAAAGCAAGCCAAAGCCCACGTCAGGGCTGTCACCTTGGCCCTGCACTTCTGCTTCTCACATTCAGATTATCTCTGTGAACTGTCAAGACAACTAAGGAGGCAGAAATCAGCTTCAAAGAACATCAGAACCAAAATACGATCTTGTGTGAGGGGTGCTTCCATGCACTTCCATCCTCTTCAGATTTCTCTTGGTGGGGAAGGGGTGAAGAAGATGGGGCTCCACATCACTGGGCTGTACCGTTCGATAAAGAAGAGGCTGTGGTTGATGTGACACTCCACCTTGATGCAGTACTTGTACCAGCTCTCCTCCTCATTCTTTGCAATAGCAAGGGAGAGCTCACACCCTTCCTTGGGGATGCCCGGCTGCTGGAGCTGACAGGCAGTGAGATGCATGCTCTGACAGGACAAGCATCCCCCTTTTGCCTTCAGAACAGCCTTAACAGGGCTTGTGCTCCCATATAAAAGTCTGTCTCGTTTCACATTTGATTTGCAGTTGTGCTCTGGACTCCTGGCAGGACTACATTGTGGCCCAGGCCTGCAGTGCTGGTGCTTCATGGTGTCCATACGAACTTTAAAAGGAGCCAGAACTCAAATTCTCTGCAAGGGTATCTCCTAGTTACACTGTGTTCCTGCGAACATCAGTGCTGAAGAACAAATGTATGGAAACAAATTACTCTCTCAATCCTGCCGTGTTCCTAACTCACAGTAACACCAAGATGGTGAAACACCAGCAGCTGAACTGCTCTGGGTCGGAAGACGCTGTTAAAATGTCCACCAACCTACGCGTTCACAGAGTAAACCACCCTGGGCACAGACGGGAATTGGTGATTCTACCCCAGCGTACTTGCACCCTCGCACGGCCGCCAGCGCTGATGTATTGGGCTCACATGCGTCATTTTGTGCCAATTACAGTCTCTTGGTCAGAGGAGGCGGGACTCGTGTGTTTCTGAAGTCGTTATTTGAGAGCCAGCCCTGTCACGGCCATAATTATTTCAAGAAACAGAATAACAGCCCTGCTTTGCATAAAAAATGAGAGAGGATGTCCGTTGCTGGCCTGCTCGCCCCACGTCTGCGATGAGGAGATTGC
Source organism: Steatornis caripensis (assembly GCA_013398225.1). Classification (NCBI taxonomy): domain Eukaryota; kingdom Metazoa; phylum Chordata; class Aves; order Caprimulgiformes; family Steatornithidae; genus Steatornis; species Steatornis caripensis. Next base: position 419,658 of record VZSC01015422.1, read on the forward strand.
CTCCTTTAGCCCTGCAGCTCTTGCAAAGCAGTGCTATCGGTGTGCGTGGGCACGAGTCTAGGCACAGCTTGGGAACTTGGATGAACTTTTCTAGACCCTGTTTGGGAAAGTGTGACCGGTTCCATTTACCAGAGTAGGAACGTCAGACAAGTTGCTGACGGAGGGAAGCAAAACAGAATTGAGCTCGTGCTCCTTTCTAGTGATGCATTGACTGAGTGCTACGAAAAGGCGAGGCAAACCCCTTACCGCTACGTAGAGGTTAGGACTGCAAGGGGAAATCACTGCAAAAGCTGAGGCAGCGTTTCAGCTGGTAGAGAGCTGACACCCTGAGGACTGTCTTCCTTTGAGACAGTTGCTTTGCTGACAGTAACAGTATTTCAAATAGCTGAGAGCTGCAAGTCCTGTCTTGTGTCTAGGCTGGAGCCTGGGATAGCCCTTTGGGAAGGCAGAGCAAATCTTTGCTTGATTTGTCTTTCTTTCTTCTTTCTCTGAGGCACGTTAGATTTTATGTGTGCCCTAGGAAACACTGTAGAGAGGGCCGTCTATATTTTAACACAAAATAGACATCCTGCCCCTTCCTTTGGCACAGGGTTCCCAAAGGTTGAAATAAATGAGTATGTTCCTCGCAGGGAAGTATCCATTAGGTTGGGAAGGGTAATTGCAGGAGATAGATACAAGCAAAAGACATTGGCTAGCTGGCTTTGGCAGCTTTTGCAGTGGAAATGCCGTCCACATGAGTCTTTCTGACGGGAGCTCCTAGTTTGCAGCTAGTTTGCCGTGAAGACTTGTCTTTGCTGCTGCTGGCCCAGAACTGGCGCAGCAGAGACAGCCTGTTCTGTGGACTGAGGGTGGGCTTCCCCCGTTCACCCTGGGCTCTCACAGCAGCCACGAGAATGTTGCTTGGCTGCTTTTCCCGTTCAGCGCTGCCGCAGCACCGCGCTCGCCCAGACGCTGCGTTTCGCTGCAGAGGTTATCCCTCAGAGTTGCAAGGAAGCTAAACAACGCCATTAAAAACCACCCAACTCTTTGCGTTCCAGCCCTAAGCTACGCTGTATTTTCAACGAGGAGGTGGGCAACAGGAGAAGGGGGTTGTCTTGCTTTTTAATTACGATCCTTGGGACTTGCAGCTGCAGCGGGAAGCAGAAAAAGCCTCAGGAACAATTACTCAGGGTTAGGATCCTGAGTTCTCCGTCCCTCCAGACTGTCAGTGCGCAGCTGAGGCATGGCGGCTGACCCGGCCGCCTTCGGGTCTGTTATGATCTGACTGATGTGCAGGGGTCACAGCTCAATTGCACCAGCGGGGAGAGCTGCTGAATGCCAGATTCCGACAGAGCTTAGAAACTCCACCGGGGAGGCTGTAAAAACAGAAGCAAGCACAGGAAATAATAGCCAATAAGCAGGGCTTCCGATACAATCATGTTCTCATTTCGGTGTCAAGCAGCAGGCCAGGAATGAAGGGAAAAAATACCATTCCCCTTCCTTTTTTGGCAATAATGGCTTGTAACCTCAGAGGAATCTCCAGCCTTCGGGGTCTGGCTCAACGTTTTCTCACTCCATCTGGCTCCAGTCTCGTAAACACCCTGCTGAGCACTTGCTCTCTCCACAAAACGTCCGGAGAGATGTCTTCTGGACCTCACCCTTGTCGGGCACTCACAGGGAACTGTGAGGTTCTTCGCTTGGAGACAACTGATGGGTTTCTCAATGATGTCCAGACACTGTCGGACCAGTTTCCTTAAAAAGTCGTGTTTAAATACTGAAGAAAATCGTAGGTGCGTTCCGAATGCCTTGCTTAATGCACGACTCGTAGAGCCCTCACTGAAGAACAGCTTTCTTGTCCCCAAACCAGCCTGCTGGCTTTCAACAAATACGCCCAGGACTTGAGTTGGGAGGAAGAGCATGCCTTGAGGACACGGCATCCACGCTGAGGTGTAAATAGCTTGATTTCACTGGGGCCAAGCAGCTTCCTCAGACTGGCAGGCCAGATCCCAGGAGGCGCTTGCAGGCTTACAGGCTGAAGTGCCGTGGCGGAGCTCTGCTTCGGGCTGCGTGAGCAGCTGGCTCGCTAGGACGTGAGCGGAGGGATCCCCGCTGACTCGCCTCTCTCACTACTTCACCCATGGAGTGCATAGTGCAGGCTGGCTCATTTTCTACCCACTTTTTCTTCAATAACTTTCAAAGAACAGGAGTCCGAGTAAGAGCTTTTAGAGCAGGGAGGGCATATGACACAAATTGCATCTGAGAGAGGACAGGCTTGGAGGGTGATTTAGAGAAAACAGCCATCCAGTGCTGTTTTTCAGGGGAACCTTGGCACAGCACTCTCAGGCGAGTGAGAGGACATCCTGCGATTTTTTTTTTAGATTAGCGCTGTTCCAAGTGCATCGCTGGCAAGCATTTCATAACTTGAGATATTTTCTTAAGGAAAATGCTCAGGCGGTCCCAAAAGATCCATAATATTTCCTGCACGTGCTCCCGCCATAGAGTAATGAAGGCCTGGGTAGCCAGCCAGGGCACTGAATCAGGATAGAGAATTGAGTTTTCAATGCAGCGTTTCCTGAAGCGTAGGCATTGGGCTGGGTTAACAATATTAGATGTGGGGCATCTGAGCGGTGCGTAATGAGAAAAGGAAACAGCTCAGCACAAGAACTAGGGTGGATAAAGCAACCAGGGCTTAGAGTAACAAGAAAAAATCAGAAAAAGGAAATAGAAAGGGAGAAAAAAATGACCGCAGGAACTAACAAGTAACACCAAAAAGCTACTTTCCAATAAGAGGAAGACTTGCTGGGAAAGCAGGATAAGGGTAGAAAGGGACTATTTTCAACAGACATACAGAGACAGGAAAATGTCATCCACATGAATCAAGCAGGTGTGTTCACCTAGTAGTGCGGAAGTTGAATTTAGCTGCGTGGGTGTATCACAGTCCCCTTGGGATGGCCGTCACGCCTCGCGGTGGTTTCACCGTCATTAGCAATACCACGAGACTATCAGAGCCACCCAGCAAGTACGTACATGCTCTGTAAGGGTAAGTTTGCGGAACTATTCAAATAGTATCAGACAAACTCATTGCCTCTCTAGCATTTCTTTTAGTAAGAGGATTCAATCACATTTTAGCATTTACTAGAAAAATGGAATTAATTCATTTTCATGAGTATTTGTGGGGAACTAAATAGTAAGCCTGTTCAGCACCAATGGAATTCATGTCATACCCTTTGCAAGACGCTAAAAGGCAGCTCCTTTATCTGACTACCCACAGTCTCAGCTTGAAAGATCCAAAGTGGTTCAGTGGTTTAGTAATGCATTCGTCAAGTAGATTTGAAAAAAAAAAAAAAACCGCATTTTTGGGGAATGTTCTTCTAACAAAAATTCGTATTATTGAAATGGTTGTTCAGTATGTTATATTCACTTCATCACAGAGGACCACGCTCCTCTGAAGTTTCTGCTTCCATTTATTATTGGATCTGAATTCAGTGATTCTGACACATAGGGGAGAGGCAGCTCAAAGAGGACAAAAATGAGCAATGGGCCATTTTTTATGGTAAAATATGTATGGTGCAGTAGTCATCCAGCTTTGCTAAGTATGTCCCACAGATGTGAAGGACAAAGCAGTATACAAGTGTGTAGGAGAGAGAGGAATTACAAAGAATGTTGTCAGGGAGTTTCATGCCTTGGGAGGAAGGGAAAGAGAGGAGACTTGGGTATTCAGGATGAATCTTAGGAAAAGCACTGTGATAGCAAAACCCTTTAGGATAAAAGAATTTAGTCTTCAAAAGAAAAGAAAAGGAAAATAGGTTTAAAGAAATCAGTGTATATGTTATTTGGAACACAAAACTAGATGGGACAATCTAGTTTTCAAGACCTGGAATTAAACAAGATAGGTAATTTCTGGTTCTCACACGTGTGTCCCTGTGAATTCAGGTGGCGTGAAAATCCAAATATATCCAGCGTCTTCAGAATGTCAGAGGTGGTGCTTGCCCCAGCGCTGGGCCAGTGGGGAGGTGGGATTTGTGAAAGCATCTGAATTGGGTTGCTTGTTCTGCCTAGCGCAGATCCCACAGTTGGACACAACTTACCCTACCAAAAAGCTGTAACAGCAAAATAAAGTGAAATTCTTACCTTTAACAAACACGTAAATCTTGGCCGTGAGATCCTCGTTAGATGGGGAGTCATCATGAGTGCAGGTGAAGTAACCGGTGTCATTAGCTATGACTTTCCTGATGACAAGCATGCTGCAGCTTTGCCTTGTGTTATTGCGACAATTACTTATGTGCACCCGGGGGTCTTCCTTCTGGTCCCCCCTCAAAAGCCAGCTTACAGAAGGTGCTCCCCTGTCAACACAACACACCAGAATTAAAGATAGAGTCACGACTTCAGACAAAATTTGGGCTTCCTTCTGGCCGACTGTTACCGATGTTCCCAGTGTGCCTACTCTCATCATTTGGAAATTAATAATAGAGGTTGCTGGGTGCTTGTGTTTCCACCCGTAAGGAATTAAGGTGGATCACCCCACATTCTTCCCCAGAGCACGGGTGTTCCTGAAATAGTCTGTGGGAGCTGTAGCAAGCTAGCTCCTGGAGGAAAGGTTAATTTTTATTTTAACAGACCTCCTGGACACGAGTTTGGTTTTGTAACACTATATTTTAGCCACTTCAAACATTAGAAAGCACCAGATAAAATAAGATGTTTCTTCCAAGCTGAGGACTTTGCGTATTTTAACAGCTAAATTAACTTATATTTTCTTATACGAAGGCTGCATGGAGAAAGGAGAACATTTATGTAACTTTGCATCACCTTTCTTGCTTAATCAGCAGTGACTCAATTTTGATTTTTGTGAAGGATCTGGAACTAACCAGATTCCAAATCTTTGAATATCTGCTCAAAACACATGGGGTTTTTTTTTTTGATTCGCCGTGTCACAGCAGTCAGAACATAAAGCTAGCAGGGCAGATGATACACCCGTTCACCCACCTGACCCGTTCGTTGTCTTATCTGTGATCACAGCTAATGTCAAATGCAATTCTATGTAGTTCACTGACAAAAGGCAAAGCCTTTTTATAGCCTTTTGCAGGAGTCAAGGAGAGTTTTCAGCTGATGTGGGTTAGCTTGGTAACAGGCGCTGGTGGCACTAGTCCTCTTGTGGTGGAAACATCAGGCCACACCATGGCATCAGGAGCTCTCGGGGCTCTCTCCTGCTTGGGCTGCGCTTTGAGGGCTCTGGTGATGTACTACTTATGTGCTATACATGCTTACGAGATGAAGATTATGGTCAGCAGACTGGTTTTTGGTGGTCAGTGTGGAAACTGGTGGGGTATGGGGATAATCATCCGTGGATTTTTCTGGGGAAGAAGTTAGCAGTTCTGTCCGTGTTTGCAGAGAGAAGCTACTCTCCAAAAGGACAGGGAATCGACTCACCCCTTCTCACTCAGCGAAGTCACATTGACCCAATGGCATTTGCTGAGCTGAGGAAGGAGTAGGAACCTCTGGATTTCCCCAACCTGTCGCCAGGGAGAAATCCGGTCTAGACACATCGACTCAGTATAGAGATACTAATACCAAGCGTATCTAAGAAGCAAGCTGTGTGAGGTTTCCAGTTAGCTAATAACCCTAGCTACTCTTTCTGTGCCAGTGGCTTTGTAGTGGTGCAAGAGGTGCAAGAAGGGAGCGCGTTTGCCAGCAAATTCAGTGACACTTCAACAAACATCCTCTTGGCTCCCGTTTCTGCCCGTCCTTTTGTCGCCTTCCTGAAGATGACATGGACGCGGGGCTGAGCTCTTGAGGTTATTCCCAGCACGTAGCTGAACAAGAGCACTGGGAAAAGTGTGAATATCCTCTCCGGTGAGCAGCCTCACCCTCTTTTTTGGATGCACTGTTGACTTGGACAACCCCGCCTCATCCGTCATACCCGCGTCCTGTCCTTCAGAGCACTGAATTATTTTTTGACTGAATTATTATTTCCCTACCCAGTGGTCTTTGCCTCCCTTACTAACGTCATTAATGACGTANGCACTATTGACTTGGACAACCCCGCCTCATCCGTCATACCCGCGTCCTGTCCTTCAGAGCACTGAATTATTTTTTGACTGAATTATTATTTCCCTACCCAGTGGTCTTTGCCTCCCTTACTAACGTCATTAATGACGTAATGACCGCCTCTGTCAAGGAACTGGACTCATGGCCCGGAAGATGTAACAATGCTACTTCACATTCAGACACTTAACTCCCAGCGTGTCATCATGTCCACGCCTCTCTACCATCACCCACTTTGGTGTCCATCAGGGCTGGAGATCTGCACCGGCGGCTCTGCACAGCAGGTCAGGGATTTCGCGTGCCCGTGCTCCCTTACATGTGCCCATGTTTTCCTCCTACATATTTTATCCTGGTGGAAGATGAAGACTTTGGCTATTGCTTTGGGATTTTCACGCATCTGGCAGTAGCTTTGGCCGGGCTGCCAAAAATCAGGAAATCCTGGCCAAGAACCTCAAATGAATGGAGTTTAAGGGAGAAGGGATGTGCACGCAGAGTTACCGCAATCTTCAGCAGCTACCTGCTCGGTCTGCTGTCTTGTGCTGTGCTCCACACAGTCCCCGTGGAGGGACGAAGGACTTCAGAGCTACCTTTGGGCCAGTCCAGAGCTAAGCTGTGAGTGCGCAGATGCTGGTGTGTCAGAGGAGGCGGGGTGACAGACATCCTCAAAGGATCTGACGCAGGGAATCTCGCACTCGGTGTGCGGGAATCACGCTTCTAGCTCCTATTCCCAGCTCTTGTGTGACCTGAGATGAGGAACTGAAGTGCTCTGGGCCTCTGTTCCAATGCTAGCACGGAAGCATGCTAGCATACCTTTCTGTTTCTCAGACCTGTCATGTGGATTTATTGCTTTGCATCCATAAAGCAATTTGGGACTGAAGTGCTAATAATTGCTTCATCTATTTATTCATCTGGTGATTTGAGAAAAATAGGATGTTCCTACAGATTAAAAAGGCAGTGGGTGGGGAACTTCTGAAAAGCGTTGATTGAATTGGCCTGGAGCACTGCACCGAACTCATGTCTGCATAACGGGTTTTATGAAGCACTGCACCTAGATTTTAAGGGGCTGCTTAAACTTTATTGCCATCATGCTTGCTGCTTGCCAAGCTAAAAATAGCACTGTGAGGTTGTTTTGACCTCATAAGCCACACGACTAGCTGGAGGTATTTGGAAAAAAACTGCCTTACGCTGCAGAAGACATCACAAATTTACCCAGTGTAAGTCAATTTACCTTTCATGAGAACAATGAATTTAATAGACAAGGACAAAAATCAGACGGGACATGTGTGTCAGCATAAACCACAGCAGAGGTTCACCTTCCCCTGCTTTTTTTTTCCTGTTTCCAGTAACTTCTGTTGCAAGAAACCATCCATGAAGTGGCTACAGTCAAGGGGACGTTGCAAGAAGGTGTAAAAATAACGTGTGTGAGAGAGAGAGACACTGTCAGAGTCTGCATTACCTTAAGGCTTCCCTCCTGCAACGCTTCCGGAAGAACTTAAAAAACAACCTCTCACCATAGTTTAGCGTCTAGATGGCACTCGGAACAAGTGACACCTACGTACATCCCGGTGTGAGGCCTTTTGCGTGACCGAGCGGGCTGATGTATGTCTGACACCACAGAAAGTGCTCTGACTCTTTGTGTTACGTACAGTCGTGCGCCCGTCAGCTGGGACCAAACGCGGTATCCCCCATTCCCAGAGGACCATCTCCCTGTAAACACACGTCACTGCCAAAATTTTGCTTGTTTCTTGCATGGCTAATTTTTACACGTTGTGCCAGGACCTGAAGAGCTGCCATAATTTACAGTATCAGCAGTGGGTTTTCATGAGTCCTGGTTATCGTTGATTTAAAGAATATGGTATGTTTAAACAGGTCAGGTCTTTGAATGTATACATTATAGCTGTTGTTTATTTAACTGTCATCTTATAGGCTAGATATTATTTGAGGTTAGGAAGTTTAAGCTCATATATATATGTGTGAAGAGCTAATGACATGCCCTGGTGATCTTGTTTGTCATTTACTTACGGACAGGGAGGGAAAGAGTGATGTTAGCTGCAGAGGAGCTGGATCTGAACCTATTTTCAGATGAGGATTTTCCAGCCGTGTCTTTAAGCACGGTACATCCCCCTCCCATAAGCTTGCCCGTGTGCTGACTCAGGATTTTGCTTGGGCCCCTTGACAACACTACAGGATCTGGCCAAGCTGAATGCTGACCCGAGACTTTCCTCCCTGCTCTATTACAGCCCACCGAACTCTCCTCCACGCAGAAATGCGTGTGAGGGTAAACAGCACCGGTTCCCAGCTGGCTGTGCAGCAGCCTTTGCTCTGTCCTACCCAGAAGCTGCACTGTGCCAAGGTCATCAACACAACCGAGGAAATCCAGCAGTGCTGGAGCGATCCTTACCTGCATTTTATTTTTAGGGTGTCTCCGGGTAAGATGACAATGTGGTCTTTTGCAATGCTTAGCGCTGGTTTCTCAAAAAATTCTTCCTCGGCAAGACCTGACCCAAATAAAGAAGGAATCGCCATTAGACAGGCTATTCAGCAGGGTTAGAACGGCACGACAGAGTTGGGGCAAGCTTTTTGTTTTGTAAAGAGTTCCTAATTTGGGGGCCCACACAGTGCTTGTGTTTATACCGATGGAATTCAGTTGAGCGTGGAGTTAGTCCTGACATCCCCTTAGTTTGTTTTTAGTTTTCTTTATTCTTTCTTTCCTTTCTAACATTGAGCACCTGCATTTCTGCCCATAGTCTTTCTCCTCTTTTACTTAGAGCTAGCTTTATTACTGATTTATTGCAGTTTTAGGAGAAGGGATTCGTTTCAAAAGGATTTTGCGCACACAGAAAAGTGGAAGGAGTCAGGTCGTCGGGAAATAATTTGATATGTGAGCTCATACGTTACATTTTAATCAATGGGGGAAGAGATAACAATTCTGGGGAGCAACTCTGATTGACAGCTGTGAAACATCTGCTCTATTAAAAGCAAATCAAAAGCCTCCTGTTTTCCAAAGCACCGTTCACAAATGCTACGTTTGAACTGAATAGCAAGCTGCGTGCTTTGTGGGCGTCGTGGCTGCGTGCTGGTGCAGTGCTCCAAGGCAAATTTGCAGTGCTGTCATCAGCGCTAGTGTGACAAGGTTAGTCAGGTCTCTGATGACAATGGTCTTTAATGACCGTAGTGATAAAGGTCTCTCTCATCATCATTTCCTGGCTCAGAAAATGTCTTCTGAATGTGAGACTGTCCCCAGTGAGACGCATATCTGAGTATACATCTATGACGATCTAATTTTCAGAAAGTGGAGCGGAGAAGAAACAGAAGTGAGGTTGGCCGGGCTGGTTTCCTTGTCCAAATTCAAAGTAACGTAATCAAGGAAAGGAGAAAACAGACTTAGATAACTATCTCAATTTCCAAAGCTCTGACATTAAAGCCGTATGTTTTCTTTCCCCTCCTGCTCTTCAAATCTATATCTTCTCCTTTGCCTTGAACTTGATCAGCCAGAAATCTTTAGCTGGGCTTATAACAGAGGCATTATTCTCAGCAGAATAGTGAAGATAACACATCTAGCAAAAAGAGAAACATTAGGGTTTAACTTTTCAACTGGATGGAGCAGTGATTTTCTTGCCTCCCACCTCCCAACTCTCGTCTCTTTTTTGCTGGATTAGAGTAAAATGCTCTTAGCCTGGCATATTCTCTCGGTGTGGAGAGTGAATCACTCTGACTTTGGAGAGTCTAGCTTCTTCCCTGAGCCATTCAAATTCCTATCGGTAACTCAGCAGAGGCCGGCTAATCTCGTGGCACCAGAGAATCCTTCCCAAAGGGAATCCTGCCCAGACAGCGTGGTGCTGGGCTCCCCTTGAAGGCATACTGACCCCTCCTGCAGACCTCTAGCTGAGACTTTAAACTGGTCCTGGCCATTGCTTCAGCACCCCTCCCTGTTTTGCATCGCTGATGACACCGTAGCTCTGTCTCCAAAGTCCTTTGCAGAATAAGAAGCTGGAGCCTGGCCAACACAAACTCCCTCCAGTGCCTCTGTGTGACATTATTTAGCATGGCCCTACCTAAAAACTGCTATTACGTGTAATGCTGTGGCTGCGAAAGAGCCAGGGGGTTCCAGCCCTGCAGTTCCCCTATTTCTTTTAAGAAGTGCCATTGCTCCTAAACACGTTCGGAATGACGCGCGCAGGGTGCAGCATCACATTTAGCAAAGAACCAACAGAAAAAGCCCCAGACTCTGCAGGAGGCGACGCTATCAGGCAAGAACACCCTTGCACTTGACTCTGAGTCCCCTCCAGTTTCTAGAAACACCCAGTTCGCGCCGAGTGTGGGCTGCGCACGGGTTATTTCAGGGTGCTGAGGTATTTCAGTCTCTTAAGACCATGTGCTGAGCTTGGCATAAGCAATCCAAAAACTGGCCAACGGCTTTGAATGTGTTTGTCAAGCGTCATTGAATTTGCCAGCTGAGGGTCGTTTGGGTCCTGTGTAGCTCTCCCAGGTCACGGCGACCGCCGTGGTCTGCTCTCGGTGTTCGTGCTGTGACTTCAGCCAGGTGCTGCTTTCACTTAGAAAATCCTGGGGTTTGAAATAATCCTTTCTTTCTTTCCTCCTGCGCCTTCAGTTGTTCTTAGGGCTTAGGGGGGCTTAGCTGATGGCTCGAGCTGGCCTTTCGAACAGGCCTGAATTTTACCTCTTGGAAGCAAGTGTGACACTGTCGGAGGGCTCTGGAGCGCAGTGCCAGGCAGCTGGCATTAGACCTGAGCTGTTACTGTGACCGGAGAGCAACGCAGTCCTTGGGCTTTTATAATATTTGAGACTGTTTTTGCTAAAAGAAAGAAAAGTATTTTTCAATTATTCTGTTTATACTTCTGAGCTACTTCTTTCCTAAAGTTTATTTTGGCTTCGGGAGCTGAAGAAAAGAACAAGCGAAGTGTAAGTTCAGTGCCTTTCTACCCCATGGAGGGCAGGAGGAGAAATTCCTCTGCCACACACACGTTTGATCGCTGCTGCCAGGTGCCAGAGGGTTTGTACAAACACAGCGTGTGCCCTTTCTGGCACACCAGAGCCAAGGTTGAGTGGACTGGGAAAAAAAAAAAGTTTGCGGGCAAAACTGAGAGAGTAGTGGGGAAAAAGATTAGGCTGTGCTACGTCGGAATGCCTAATGCCAGAAGTGGCAGGGTGATGCCTCACAAAATTTTTAACCTCCCATGGTCCCTTTAGAGCTGGACTTTGTTTTTTGGAGGCAAAGCTGGGGGCAGCCCCAGGGCATGCTGCATGAGAAGAAAGGGATCTACTCCAGTTACGTATTTGTTTGATATATTTGAGGAGACTCGTGGCTTTAAGAAGGAGTTAGGGTGCTGCAAGCAGCTTCCTGCAGAGAGAAGCGAGCGTGTAGGCTGCACGGCGCTCGGCAGTGCATAGCCTCATTTCCCACAGTCCTGCACCCTAACATTGGATTCTCATTCCCACCGGTCAGCGGTGCCACGGCAGCCTGGGTTGCAGGTGGATACTGTTTGGCTTGTACAAAGACTGAGTCTGCCGGGACACTACGTGCAGGTCTCTTACTTGCTGGTAAGCTTTTGATTGCAGGAGTTGTGTAACAGAGGCAGGCGTGATCCAGTTCTGGGAAGGGCAAAGTTAACCCAGTGTTGGCATCCCATAGAAAAGCAGCGTTTAAATACACCACGTAGCTTACTTGCAGTGCTTTACCTTCTTCTTAGCGTGCCATGTGAATGTTCACCATTTGAATGTATTTCATGTCGGCTTTATGGCTTTGATCAATACATGTCTAGCGCTTCTCAAAAAAAAAAGTTTTTCGCAGATACTCTGCACTTTACATAAAAACTCTCAGACTTGAAGAACAGCTTTCTGAGGTCGTACTCTGTGGTATGCTATAAAACCAGGGCTACAACCTGCCCAGAGCGGGACGGGAGACTCATGCTGCTGCACCAAGTCCTGCTGAAGCTCATGTGCCCTGATTGCACGGCTCAGATTACAATGGCCAGGCCTAAAATAACATTCTCCTCTTCTCTGCTAAATAATTTTTGGTCCTGCTCTAGAGCTACGAGGGTCATAAAATTAAAAACAAGTACTCACGCCAACCATGTCATTACCATGGCAAAGCTCTGCAGAGGAGCAAACAGCTTGGCAGGCTCCGTTCAGCAGAACGATGCACAAAGGCCCGGAAAACAGCATTGGTACCCTGGCTGTCCCTGCCATTTTCTTTGTGAAGCCAACACCGTCACCTGGTTGGGGCGAGGAACCTGGTGCAGCATCCTTCCTTAGATCCGCTGGCGTGGTTTGGGGTAAGATACTAGAGCGATAATACTGCAGAATTAGCACAGAGCCCATTGCCTCCTGCAGAGCTCCGCATAGATCTTAGCACAACATCCCCTCTGTAAACCAAGGGAGAAAGACAGGCTCCTCCTGGGAAGTGACACGTTACGTCTGATGTTAGGTTGCTGCCCTCAATTCCTTGTTGCCAACGCAAGTTGACTACAGCAAGACTCAAGAGCGTAGCGTCAGCAGCCTAAAGACAACCCCTAGAAAGAGCCGCAGTCAGGACAGACCTTCTGTGCAGAGCCTCACTGCAACGGTTTTAATTCTGAGAGTTTATTCTTACCTTCGAGTTAGACTTTAACATTCTGCCCTTGACGGTGAAAACCCCAAACACAGCGCAACCACACAGATCCTTGGGAGTGAAATGTGAAAGGTTGACTGATACATTATCCAGGGAAGAAAAATATATTGAAACCTGGTTTTCCTGGGACAATCTAATTTTGCAGCACAGCCAACATTAAACAGGGGAGGATCCCCAGGCAGAGGGTAATGTGTGACCCCTCTCACCTCTCTGTCAGATGATTTCTAACTCTTACCTCACTTGGCTGAGGGAGATCCCTCCCACGCTAAGCCTGACTGTTCGTGCTAGGACCATCAGCGAGCATGGATAAAAACTATTTTTAATCTCTTTTTCTTATTGTAACAGCCTTCCTTCAAGCATCCTCTAGGCATTGTACCTACGCAGTAGCTATCCCCAAAAGAGCACTTACAAATGCTTGTGAGATTGAACGTATCTCGGTTTTGTACGTAGTGACAGCTAACGTCAATGTGATATCTGATTAAGAGATCCACGTATCCCTTTTGGGCACTGCAGCACGCAGAGGAGAGGAAAGCTGAAAGAACAGCACGAGAGAGCACCTAACCTCTGCATCAGACGACAAAGAACTAATTGCTAGGCAAACCGGAGACCACTGTGTTGACAGCTAAGTGAAGCAGGTTAGACTAAGGCCCGGTTTCCGCAAGGACCTGGGCGCACAAGTAGCTTTTTGCACGTGGTTGAACTCCAGGGCCTATTCATGTGTGTAAAGTCACTCTTGCGCATAGATCTGGGCCCCAGGACACATCAGGTCCCGTTGGAAAGGGCTGGAAGCCAGTGTTCTAGAGCTGATTTTAGTGGGGGAAGGGGAGAGGCATATGCGCATTTGAAAAGTGTTTTGTTCATTGCTGGCAATAGATTGGGGATGCTTCTGTAAGCAGTGCTTACCTTAAAGCATTTCTGAGTCAGAGCCCGGGTTGGGAGGAAAATCTGTGCTCTGAAAACACGCTGGACTCAATGAGGGCTGTACAAACAGCGTGCATGGGCCCATTCACCAGTAATAAGGTGATCACCAATAATACGGATCGTGCAGATCCGGAGCTGTTACCTATGCTGCCTGCCAGGGAAAAACTGGTGAAGCCCACTCTCTCCAAACAACTTTGTGTCTGCAGCAGTAAATGACACGAAGGCGAGAGGACGTGCTTTCCTCTGAGGTGCTGGGGTACCTCATCACAAGCACACCGTGTGAGCACATCTGAAAAACGAACAGGTACCCGTTCAAAAGGGTATTTTCGTGACTGCATCTCCAAGGAAATCCTATTTTCGCTGCGATTGGAAAGCTCAAGGATTCATTGAAAAGCCGTGGGTGTTTGAACCAATGCCCTGTAATCATTTTAGGATTTATTTCAAGGTTACCCCGCTATGAGAAGGGAAGACACGACCGTATTGCTAGCATTATTGTATCACAAGCCTTGTATACTTGGTGTGTTTATTAAGTCTTCGGCTCCTGGAATCAGCTCTCACTTGTTATAATCAAGTAATTTTCTATTATTTTAAAGGCTTAAAAAGACAGTAGTAAATAACTAAAAAGACCCACCAGCCCCCCTTTTTGTTGTGAATTGGGGTGGGGGAAGGACATTCAATTTTTGGTTTTGCTAGACTCGTGCGTTGACATTAATAAAATGCCTTATGCTCTCTGTTCAAAATCCAAAATTTTCTAAGTGAAATATTATTGCTAGCGTTGTTTTTTTTCAGCAAAGAAGGGATGCTCTTGTGGTGAAGATCTAGGTGAGAGAAGTAAAAAGCAAAGAGCGCACATGCAGTGGGCCTCAGGGTCCCTTGAATACCCGTCAGCATCTTTTGCCAAAATTGTCTCCCTTGCCTACGCTGCCGCTATTCAAGCAGAATTATTTTTAAAGAAAATGGTTCAGCATCTGTTAAAGATTTTCTATTTTCTTTGTTTGTTTAAGGGGAATGGCTACAAGGAGCATATCTTCCTGTTGTCTTTCACCTAGAAATAACCAGGGATCCCCCCGAGATCTGCTGCGTGTGGGCACACAACTAGCAACCGGTAGGCCAGAGCCCAGAGCTTCCATTCCTACAGAAGCTGAAGAAGTTCACCCAAAATCAGATCAGCAATCACAAACTCATCAGGAGAGATGGCTAAGAGTCTTTCAGGATATTCGAATGCTAGCGTTAACCCAAGAGTATCTGTAGGCAAAGCAACAGGCTTCGTGTTTTCCTTGCATTTCCAAGCCAGAGAAGCCGGTATTTGTTTAGCTGACTCATGAGAAAGGGGAGTAGTTCGCACCCGTTCTTCTTCTCAGCCTGCCGCAAATAGAAGTTTTGTGCAGCTCAGCCAGAGACAGTAGTTTGGGTGTAAATGTTCCTAATGACAACAACAAAAAATTAAATCGCTAGTCTCAAGCGGAGGAGACATCAACAACAGCACAGTAAAAACAACTGCTAAGTAGAGCAAGTGTTTAAAGATAAGATAAGACATTGGCCCCGCTCTTGGGATTTGTTCCCACAAGGCTTTTCCTCACCCATGGATGCATCAGCATTTCCTGATGAAGTGGCACAGGGTCACTCTGGCTTCCTTCTGTAATCAGCAGAAACTCTTCAGCAAGGCCACCTTATTGCTTTGCGTGCTGACGCTCAAAAACCCGTGTCAATTAACAGGAACTTCTCTCTGTTTTTCTGTAATCAAAACATAACCTTTGGAGTTCGACTACACCTGCTCAGAGGCAACTCCCTGAACGTACAATGACACGTGCTTTCTTGGTTGCCCATGACACGGATCGCTGTATCAGTGGCAGATTTATGGAAAGAGGTCACAGAAACAACTCTAGGTCAAAATTGTTTGGTCTTTGGTGGCAGCAGCTCATTAATCAGAGCCATTGTTTTCCCTCTGACACTGTACAGTGTAGAGTCCTAAAGACTGACAGAGATATCACCACCCCGTGCTTGTGTTGAGTTATATAGCGAGGGGACGTGCCCTTTCTTTGGAACTGGATGACAAGTCGAGAGCTTAGTTCTACAGCCATAAAATAAACATGAAATCTGGGAAAGGAGGTGGCAACATCTGCAATCGTCTGCCATGCACTCAAGCACAGTTTGAAGTATTTAGGAAATGCAGTAATCTCATGTCAATGGAAAAAAGGCTGGGAATGTTGTTATTTCGTGATCCAACTTATGGCAATTCCTCTGGGAAAGAGAAGACCTGGCACTTCTCCATGATTAGCAAGTATGCAGACCCAGTGGGAACAAGGCACACAAAAAAAGAGACCACGCTATGTGCTAAAGGCTTTAGAGGGAAAAACAATCAAAAAAATGCAAGGTTTGGAACTCTCTCTGCCTGTCCCCCAACGTGGTCTCCTGAGAAAAGCTTTAGGGTTGCAGATGCAAGTGTTTCCGATGATTCCTAGACAGGATTACTTCATAGGCGCTCCAGACATAGCTTTCATTCTTCCCTGACTTGACCATCCTGGGGAGGGGGCTCAGCATTCAGACAAGCCTGCCAGTGAGAGGAGGATCAAGGGCACGCAGTGGTCTCCAGGACGAACCGCCATGGGGAGCAGCCCCCGCAAGAGCCTGACATACCTCCGCAGGTGGCTTTGGCCCCAAGGTTCACCCTCTGCCCTCACTGCAGTCCACCACAGCACATGTTCTGCCTGCCCTTCACCTCCTCCCAGAGGACCCAGCGAATGAGGACTTACGCTACTGAGTCTTCAGATATAATATAGGCTTTATCTGGAAGTGAACCTAGCCAAGACTTCTCCCTTTTTTTTCAGAGCACTGGGTAGGAAGATGGGAAGGTAGAAGGCCGTCTAGTTCTGCCTCCACTGGGTCCTTTCCAGGCTTCCCTGTGTCAACTCAGAATTGTCACCACAAGCGAACTCCTGGGAGCGTATTTGCGTATTGATGGATAGATAGCTGGGTATTTTTATTGCATGTCAGCCCAACAGTTCCTCATAGCGACAGACAGTAAACCATGGATCAAGTTATGATTCCTGCTTGTCCAAACCCTACATTCAGTTCCCTCTAATCTAATCAGAATTGCTCCGCGCAGAGTAATTTGTACGTGGTGAGTAGTTGCTTAGAAAGTTTCGGATGCTAAGGAAGGAATGTTTTAAAACTCTTTTAACTAAATTACTTTATTATTTTGAGTAGCTATCAGCAGATTAGCTCATCTATCAAACGTGACATGTACGGCTGAAAAGTCAACAGCAGTAATTCACGGACTGCATGTGTGTCACAGCGCAGCACTAAACGCTGTGTTCGCTCACACATCAATGGGATTGAATTTGGCACCTCTCTATATTTATTTCAAACTGATTTGTTTCGTACAGCTGCAAATAATGAAAGCAATTGTTGCGCAGACTCTTTTCCAAGAACTATTCCCCAACCTGCTCATGTGCACAGAAAGAATCAGTCGCTATTGAAATCCACCTTGATATGAGCCAGGACCTCTCATGAAAAAACAAATAGTAAATCTCTATCAACGCAAGAGTGATTCCTCTCTTGTTCCTACCCAGTTTTAACATTTATACTGGACTTTTAACCTGGAATAAAGGAGCTGCCTATACTCAAGGTACGAGTAAAGCTCTTCAGGCTGAATATTTTGTTAAAGTGAATTGACATTTTTTAAGTTAGAGCAGTAGTAGGAAAGTTTTCAATAAGTCCTCTCTTCTGTATAGTTTTATACCTTTCTCATCTTTTTCTCTTGAAGTGGCAATAACCATCAGATTAAAAAAAACCCAATAATTTTCTTTTATGTACGGATATGATACGGTAATTTTTTTGTTTGCTTTTTACTTGTTAATCACAGCAGTATTGCACACTTCTTGGCAGACTGGAAATATATACAGTGGTTCCTGTATGTATGTGTATATATATGGTGACACTTACTGTAGGGGAACATGGTGCACCAAGGCAATCTTAAAGCTGCGTGCCGCTTAGTCTGTTCACAAGGCAGAAGACAGGGAGAATGCAGTAGGTTTTATTTTTCTGTAGGCAAGAAGTTGCCTTTAGTTCAGTGTTCAGGAGGCAACGCGATAAGCCATACGTGCATCAGTTTATCGTTCATCCCGACTGCCAGTAGAGGCCAGGCTTTAAGCTGACAACATAAAATATTACGGAGGGATTTCCCTTGTTTCCATAAAAGTTGCTATCAGGAGCGACCGTCAGTGGTGAAATGAAATTTTTGCCAGAATTCAGTAAAATAATGCTGGTTTCACACGTGTTAAAAATCTGTTCTGGTATCTGGTTGTACAGGCACCCGGAGTGTAGTGCTGGAGCCACAGATCTAATCTAGTCCCCATCATTTTAAAGTAAAATCGTGAAACAACTTTCAATAATAATTTAGAGCTGTCAGACTCGTTTCTGAAGGAGAGCTTTGGAGTACCGTGGGGGCTAGGAAAATAACACTCACAGAAATTAAAAGCAAACAGATGAAAATGAAAGTTCCTCAAGATAAAGAGGTTGGNGTAAAATCGTGAAACAACTTTCAGTAATAATTTAGAGCTGTCAGACTCGTTTCTGAAGGAGAGCTTTGGAGTACCGTGGGGGCTAGGAAAATAACACTCACAGAAATTAAAAGCAAACAGATGAAAATGAAAGTTCCTCAAGATAAAGAGGTTGGTAAATTAAATTTCACTTGGCCATCACACAAATGAAAGCACTGGACAGTTTTAACTCAAAATACAATCCCACTTGCTATATATACCTATATTTACGTAGCCGTTGAGGGACGGTAACTTTGAAATTCACCTAGCTTGGCTATTTAAGTTCTTAGCCAGAACATGCATTAACAGAGAAATTTTGCATGTAACATAAGGTAATATTAACAAGCGACACAGTCTTTCAAACTACTGAGTCAATTGAATTATTGTACTGTCTGTCAGCTTACTCCTTTGACAATAAAATATGATAATTCATCCTAATAAAAGACTTTGGAAAAGTATAAGATGGATACCCTAGAGAGATATTAAAATGACTAAAGAAGAGAAGTTACAAAATCCCTGCAACTCTGATTTAGCAAAAAGGGTTCCTTTGAAAGCATTGTATGGTCTATGCCAGCATCCAGCCTCTGCCTGTTCGTATCAAATGAGAGGAGGATGCTCACTCGCGTCCCTCCTCACCGTCCGCAGGCTAAGTCGGTGACTCCCGAGTCTTTCTTCTTGTTTTGCCGGCGTGAGACTGTTGGGAAAACCCCCAAACTTGCTATCCTTAAGCACTGTACAGTACAGAATGACCTTTATAAGATCTGAAAAAAAGATGTTTTAAGGTGAACTGATGGGAATTATCAGGATATGCCATGTGGATCCGCTCTGGGTCCTGTCTTTCCTTCCGGAAGTCTTTGTACACGGAAATGATTTGTTTGCAGTGATTTGAGTCAGTAGAGCCGGATGAGGCTCAAGAGGGAGACTAACACAGCCCTTCATTTGTTTTGGTTTGGTGAAAGCTGTCTAGATGAGACGCATACATTCCTAAACACGCTAGCATGGGCCTTCAACGCGTACAGAATTCAGTACGGAAACCTGTTTAGTGGCTTGCAAGCCAAAGAATAACTAATCTTGTCCCTACATCTAAGTTATTGGCTCAACTCCACTGAAGACAAAAATCTTTCAGTGCCATAGAGATGTTTGTTTTTAAGAAAGCATGGGTTTACTTGCATGTTCCAAGTTACTATTTTACTGCATCATTTTCTCTGTGTTCTTTGATGTTCAGTCAAGGTTCAGTAGCCCAAGTCGAAGCAAGAGGATAGCTGAGAGACTACGTACATGGAACCAGATCTCAGTTTTGTAGCTTGACTCTGACATCTCAGGTGTCAGGGATGCTTACATAGACAATTTTGCCTCAACATCATACGAGTGTTCTGCCAGTTTCCCATCTCTCAAGCAAAATGTCAGTGCTGCTAATCTGGTTATTCGCCCCATTGTTTAACACGAAGACCAAGAGTCCTTTTGGTAGATTTGATACTACTTTCTTGCACGGTACACTGTAACGGGGCCTTTAGATGCTCCAATAATGAAATTTTTGTCAGTCGGGGAGGCTGGAATCATGGGAGATCCAGTACCAAGGGCAGCTATTTATCTACGTTTTCTGTTGCAACTTGTAAGAGTCTAGGAAGAGAAAAGAAAATCTTCCCAAGGTTGAGTTACATCAGCCTGTGTAACTCATCTCCCAAAGGAAGCTGTGATGCCAGCCCTATCTTTAGGAGTATTTAAAATTAGACGAGATAAAGTGCTAGGAGATGTCCTTCAAGAAACATTTGCTGGTGACCTACATGAAGTAATCTGTGTGAGCTTCAGCTGCCACATTTAGGCAGTATTGGGGCCATGATGTTCTGCTGAGATGGCCTACCAGGGCCTGACCTGGGGTACAGGTCTCTTCCCTTTCCCTCGGGATTGCTGAGATTCAAAGGCAAAATGGGCATTCTCAGCTTTGAACTCCAAAATGTCCATAAACCAGACCTCGAAAGAGGACTACGGCTGTTTTCTAAGACATGCGAGAGCTGGCAGAAGAATTCGGATGAGGTTCTGCTGAATGGTAAGAGGGTGGCTTGCCAGACAACCTCTGACCATGCTCCATAGCTAAATCCTTGTATTGCCGTCAAGCAAGATGACTGCCCACTGACCACCAAACGCTTATGCATTAGCTGCTCAGAGAGACCGCCTCTTTTCTCAGGCCACATGCCCCAAAGTTTCCAACCTGGAGCCTCCCCAGTGTGAATCCAGCAGTCAGCCCTGCTCCCTGGGGGTGCCGGTGGGTCACAGAGCATCACACAAACTCCGGTGGAAATTGGGCAGTATGTATTCTCAGGCCCTTTCATAGTCATGAACTCCTCCTCCCCATCACGAAGCCCTCTTTTCTAGTAAAAAATATCAGCTTGCAGGGAAACATTTCTTTGTGAAGAACATCTGCGGCCTCCTGTGTGATGAATCACTGACCTGCAGAAGGAGCAGGCCAAGGGAAGGTCACGAGAGGGATGGAGTTGAAATCGGAGCAGGGAAGGTGGATGGTCAGAGCAAAGCAGAACAATAAGCCCACTCCAGTAAGCACTGTTTTATCATTTTTCCTTGAGCTATAAATCCAGAAGCAAATGAGCCAGAGCCTCCCGAGATCAACTCGACTGATGCGCCACACTAAACAGAGGTGGATTTGATGGAATCACGGGGATCATACGTGTCAGAAACATGTAAATGCTTAGTGTCAGTAAAATCTGCTTGGTGGACAATTACTTTGTTTTCTCAGTTTCTTGAGTTTACCCATTAAGAAGAAATGGGCTGAAACTGGCTTTGGACTTGATGCTGGAATCTGTTTTCGATCAGCTCTGTGTTCCACTTCTGTCGGCTTTGTCTGTGTGCCTGTCTCAAGAGGTTTTCCTTTTCTTTTTTTTTCGTTTGTTTTGAAGGATGGGAGGTTGCTATTTTGAGAGATAAGATAAAAGCTGTTTGCTGGAGATGGGGAGAGAGAACCTAACGATCTCCTTAAAAACCAATCCCAGTTTCAGTTACATTTCCACAGCCCCAGGCGATGTAATGTTATCTCTTGCCTGCAGCCTCCCTGGGTAGTTTGGCCTAACTAGGTCTGGAAGCTGGTTTCCTCACTGGTTTGCATTAAGCTGGAAAGTACCAATCTGACCCAGGGAACTGGCTGCAAATCATTTGCGAAATCCTTCTTAATGACAAACTCCATCAGGCCGTGGAACAAGGCTTCAATCGCTTCCTTACAGCCTCCACCGCACTGTTACCCTGACATGACCCCGTCTTCTCCCCTGTTTGTTAGGCTTCTCCGCAGCTGTGACATAATGTTTTTGATGGCAGGGTTTGGAGGAATTCTGCTTGTGGCAGAGCAGGAGTCTGCTTCGAATTAGCACTGCGCATATTTATCAAGTCTGCATAGCACGGCTGCCTGTTGACAAAAGTCCCGTCTCCTATCTCCTGCAGGTCTCCAGATTTGCTCACTTGACCTGCGGAGGTCCGGAGGAAAAGCAGTTGCTGGTGTCTGGGCGCAGCCTCCCGCAAGCCCAGAGGAGGGGCGGCAGGTGGGTGATACGTCAGGTGTCATGCCCAGAGCTAAACTTGCTTCTTTAGCGCCGGATCCTGACTTTTGGGTTTACTTTGCGGGGCTTTGTAGGGGGGGTCACACACTTAACGGACTCCTTTGCCTTGCTGCCCTGGTGCTGGCTATCCCCTCCATGCTGCCGCAGCTCCTCAGGTAGAGCAATTCCTTCTCAAACAGGTTGGTTAGGTTGCAGCAGATCAGTTCTTCATCGGGGCAGATGTTTGCGCGGTGACCTTGGAAACAGCAGATTTGCTTTGTGGGATCTTGCTTTTAAAGGTGCTTTAACGCAGTCACTTCCAAGAAAAGAAAACATTGCCGGGTACCCAGGAGCTGACCCGGTTTGCATTAAAGCCACCTACGCCGCTTAGGAAAAGCTGGACAGGAAATTCTTCTCTCTTCACGTCTACATATTTAAGATCTATTTATTTATTTTGATTCCCGTTGCGCACAGGGATAAAACACAAATCCTTCAAAGGTTTTTTTTTTGTCTTATGAAAAGCAGCAACAAAAAAAGACTCATCTAAAAATAGCCAGATATTTAGGGCAGCCCCCGGCAGTGGGAGACACAGATTCAGAGGCTTGATTCCACCAAGTAACGTGGTGTCTCCAGCATCCTACGCATGCATCTCTCAAGGTCATGGCATCGCTGGGTTGCGACCAGAAACACCTTTCCTGGAAGACTGCGTCTAACCCAGCCGATTTCTACACAGAATTTTGCCCCAGTGTAATTGTCTAATGAAAAGCTGTTTTGTTGTAAAACCCCTATCTGATTCTATTTTTACTACTGATTTCAAGCGGAGCAGAAATAAGCACAACACTGTTTTCTTTTCCTAAAAATCTCACCTCTTCAGCCCAAGAGTTTATTGCAGTTCCTATAGACAGACAAAACATGCAGTTGCCCTTTGAACAATTAGATTAGGTCTTGTTAACAAAATCAACAAATGTGACCCTAAATGTAATCGAATGAGGAAAGCAGCTCCTGGTTTTGGAGCTCGCTCCTGACTACCTCTTGCAGAGTACCAGAAGCCCAGGTGAGAAATACAGAACTATATGAAAATGACTAAGATAAAAGGGAATCATGAAAGTTAAGTGAGCACTGAATGAAAGCAAAGTGAAAAACTTTATGTCACCAAGAAAGGAAAATGTCAGCATTTGGATTCGGGAGGAGAAAAGTACCAAGGTGGGAGATGAAAGAATAATGCAAATGCACGCAGGCAATTAGTAAGGCTCCTTCCCATACTGAATGCACACATTCAGCCTTGATTTGCTACACTAAGATTGCAGAGAACTAATCCCAGTAATGAAATCCAGATCTGAGACACGGCAGAATAAGCAAACAGCTTATCAAGGTAGAGCAAGCATTTCCTGGGGTCCTTGCTTGCTTCTTTCAGACGTCCGTTCCCTCTTGGCTTGCTTAGTCAGTAAAACTTTTAGTATGGCGTGTGAGTTTTGGTCTGGCAGATGTGAACTATGCTACTGTGGGATTTCTACACGTGCTGAAGAAGATCAACAGGTTCCTAGCATCTCTTGCTGGACGCGGTGGTATTTGTGCATGATATGTATCGGGGAGGAGGGGTAAACAACATCCACTACAGAGAAAGCAGAGTCATTGAAAAAGCAAGTATTGCACAATCAAGTAAAGGTGGTGGGGTTTTTTTTCTGGATGTGCTGTAAGGTTACGCAGATGCCTGAATCTGCATGACCAAGCCAAGATGAGACCAGCCTCTGGCCTAGCCAACGGCATGCAGTACTTTGACTCAAAGAAACATGCTTGTTTTCCAGCTGGAAAGAGAGGCTGACCATTTTGTTGCACTCTTAAGCTATTGAAATGTTTATATCAATTTAAAACAGACTCTTGGGGAGAGTACAAAAACAAAGATGAATTTTCAGGCTGAGACCTCAGATGCCAAATTGTAAACCCTTGGCTAAAAGGTCTTAGGGTAGAAACAACTGCACAGCATTAACTGCATAGCAGTGGTTCATACAGGAGCCATAAGAATAAAGATAGTATTTAGGAAAATTGTGAGGCATTTAATTTAGGCTTTAGTGCAAGGTCACAGGATGTAAGCAGCTTTGGGAGAAAAAAAAATATTGAGAGTAAGAAGAGCTGTATGTCAGGCACCAATCCTGCAAGCCTTATTCACGAGAGCTGTTGGGTTGACATGAACATTTGTCCACATCTGGGAATCTGAGCCCAGGCTGACTCCACCTTGAGGTCCGAGATAAAGACATCGTGACACTGGGCAATGGCACCATAACCGAGGGGCAGTTCCCACTGTGAGGAAATGGAAACTCTCACGTGCTCACGCCACCACTGGGAAGGAGGACAGCAGATCAATTTTGGTATTCTGAATTTATTTGCTCTATTTTAAAATTACAAATCCCTAAACCAAGTATTAGTTCCGTTTAGCTTTTAAAACATCCTTCTAAAAGGATTCTCTTTGTTTATTTTTCAAGGAGTTCTGTTTGTTTGGCTTTTGGCCATGAAAATGTAGTTCATCTTCAGAGATTTGATGTGGTTGTACCAGAACATCAAAAAAGCATGACTCGCTAGGCTGTTACGGGGCTCAGAAAACGTGATCCAATTCATACAAGTATAGCGGTGCTCTCCTGATGTGTGAGTGCCGTGCAGCCCCATGCTCACACAGCAGAAACGCTAATGTTTGAGTGCACGCCCAGGGCCTGAGTCAGATCGGTTTTACTGCTGTGCACCAACTGATTCTCTCCTCAAATGCATACGAGCAGCAACGCGGCCTGTACCGCCCGGCGTGCTTGCGAGTTAACAGTGCAAAGCATGCGTGTTCACTGTTTGAAAATGCGTGTGTATGAGTAATTCTGGCTGTGTGATTCATTTAGCTGTCTTTGTTGTTCCTTAGAGCAGCCGTACAGTTATTTTAGAAGCTGTGTTATTTTATCGCTGCAATGAGCAAGGGAACTTTCCCTTTTCCCTGGTTTTTAGAAGAATGTGGGATGTGAGGAAGGAGTCAAAGAGAAAGAAGGGAAATTTGTCGGTTTGCCTTTGAAGTCTCCAGTTCTGAACTCGGTTAGAACCTTGCATGTGTCCTGGATGGGCACAGACCCCCTTGACACAATCTCTTAAGCCAATGAGTTGCAGCAGGGACCGAACGCAGCTTCAATCTCTCTAGCCTTTCCTGGGCGTCTTATTCACTAGTGGAACAGGATCCTTTGCAGCAGTTCCAAACTGACTCTTGCACTGGAAGCAGCAGTTCAACCTCTTAGACATTCCCACTTTGCATGAAGTTTACAAGCTGGATTTTGCGATTTTTTCCTGTGCCTCCCTATACTGACGTGACATGTCATTGTAGTTTAAAGGGAAAATAAATCTGCAGGTGTGTTTTTACACGGTAGAAGGACTATACAGTTGTAATTCAGCAATAAAATAGAAAGCAATAAGGCGGCTCATGTAGGAACCTTCCATTTGCAAACTTTTGCAATATGCCAATTTATCTGTTTCACTGATGATTGCTTAAATGAACATTTATTATTGAAGACCTGAATCCCAAGGATCTGGACAACAGTAGCATGCAAATCTTCTTTCCCCTTCTCATTAAACCTTGCTTTAACTGTGAGGTTTAGGATCTGCAGGCTTTGCCGACCCTCCAGGACAGCCACAGGAAGAAGGAGGAAAGGAAATTGTTTTGTATTCAGAGCCAAATATAAAATCAGCTCGATGTTCTTTTCTTCCTCATCAAGCGATTCACGTTCCTCCCCCGTCCAGCTTCCCCTGACACTGCAAAATCAGTGCACTTTGGTGAGTCCTTAATGCAAAGCCCAACAGAAAAAGTAATTCAAGTACAAGAAGTTGAATGTTTTTCTGTTTAAAACGCAAACAGGATAAAATCTGCAGCTTTAGCTCTTCTCTTTTCTTAAAAGAGAAGACTGCTGATCGCGATCCTGTGCAGGATTCAGCAAACGAGAGAAAGGTGCTTTCAGTTACAAAAGACCTCGACTGTCTGATTCTTGCTGCAAAACATGGTGAGGCTCCTCCCGAAGCTCACAGCTACGGTACGCCACCCTCACCACCCTCTCTGTTCCCATACCAGGCCAGGACGGGCAGGCCGTGTCCCACGGTGCGCAGTGAGAGGCTGGCTTTGAGAGAAGGCAGGAAGCATCAGGAGTCACCCCAAGATAAACCCGTTTCCATCTGTCTCCCCCAGACCTAGGAGGAACACGTAAGGTGCTGACCAGCCCCGAGATTTTGGCTCCCCCTTAAGAGTTCAATCTGTTTTGCTGCGACGTGAGCTGTTCTTCCCAAAGCAGCCATCAGCTGGTAGCACCTCTAAACCATGGGAAGCTTATAAGGGCAAAGCCTTGAGCTGGTGCTTTGGGTGGGGGTGAATTTGTACCCCTCGGCCCTATTCACCGGGGAGCACTGTGCACAGGTACCCAGCCTGTCTTCCTTCTCATAACGTGCTTTCATCTCTTCCCATTTTAAAGAAACCAGTGACCACCCCGCCCTGTCGTACAACAACTGTAGGGCTATTTACCACTTTGAGAGGAAATCCCATGTCACAACCCCTAGGAGCACAAGGAATAATGTCCGGAATTCCTTTATCTGTGACTAGCCCTGGCGCACAGTCTCTTTCCCGTCTCTTAAGTATACACAAATATATTCTTTTGTCAAGGCAATGGGCCCAGATTTTAATGATGGTTTATTAAAAAAAAAAAAAAAAAAAAAAAAAGGCTTTGGCAAGATTCAAGAACAAACGTTCTCTGACTTTAGGCCCTTTTGTTCTTCAAGGTGAAAAGTGACTATAAAGAACAAGGAAAAATGAATCACTGATCTTTGCCCTCCATAGTAAATTTGACCTCCACTGTTTTAACAGTACCTAAAATCGGTGGCCTGGGCTAATCAGGGAAATAATGTGATAAGTCTTTCTCCGTGGCTGCTCTGCACGATGATTTTATTTAAAAAGTCATCAAAATGACTCTTTGAGCATTCAAGTTTTTTTAACCCTCGGCTCCAAGGCTTCTGTCCATGTTTCCTTGCCAAATTTTGCCCAACTAAAGATCATACTCAGCAGTTTGTAGAGTGATGGAGTAAAAGGCACTAATGGAAACTATCCGTTCTGAGAGCAGCGCTCCCCTTGGATGAGAGGGTGGAAAGGAGCGAGACGCGGCACGTGCTTAAGTGCCCCCGTGCGCGTGGGTCCAGAGCTCTGGCCGTTGCCTGCACGCGCCAGGCCTTGCAGCACTGTAGTGTGTTCTGCTCGCACCATAAAGAAGATGAACAGCGGTTCACATGGCTATCTGAGACATCATCCCGGGGCAGGGCATCTCTGCGATGCTTGTGCTCTTCCACGAGCTAGAAGCCCACAGGGTTACCCGCGAACACCCCGAGCAGCAGTGAGTGCCTCTGCGCCGGCAGCTGAATCAGGCGCTGACATTCGCCTCCTTCCAGGCCAGCAGAACGATGGTGCAGCCTGGGGCGTCAGCTCCAGGAGAGAGGAGAGGGAAATCTATAGTAGGAAACGGCTGGGAGCAAGGAAGTTGCAACAGAAATATTGGCACCAGCAGTCCGAGGGAGGCGGGGGAGGCAGGCAGGAGAAGGAATCTTTCCAGGAAAAGAACATTTGTATCAGATAGTTCCAAAAATAAAATATCATCATGTCAGAGAAATGTTCCAAATATTGGCAGCGCTGCTGGCTTGGCCCGCCACTCTTTTCGGCACTCTTGCACATAATTTTCAATTAAAAGTGTTTATGATCTTTCACTTTTGAGTCCTCGCATGCAAAAAGAAAAGAAGCGTGCCAGCGAGGGACCACGGAGCAGCCCCAAGTGATGCATGGCACCCTCTTCGCACTGGGTGGTGACATTAGAGAGCTGACAGCCTTGTTGCAGTACAAATAACTCACCAGCTGGAGTTCACTGGCTCTTATATTTATATTCGTACAGCACACAGGCGATGCCAGATGTGCTTTCCCTGATTCATGTATATTGTGTTTGATGTCTCTCATCAGAATCAACCCTGGGCTAAATCCAGGAACTAAACTGGTTTTTGCAGAGACAAATATTTAGGCAAGCCTGCGGTTGGCAAGAACCTGTCCGTCCCTTTGCGTCCCCTTTAAAACTGAAATAAAGGTAGCAGCTCAGAGCGCGAGCTCATCAAAGATCTTGTCTGCCGACGGAGCAACTGCCATCTCGAAAGCCTCCAAAGGAGGGGAGAATCTGGCAAGAGAGGGCCTTCCAGGGGCTGAAACTGGAGCATTTACACAGCATCGTGTCTATGTGCTGGACCACAGCATCAAATTAGCACCTGCTCTTATCTGTGTACTGTCAGGCTTTCTGCTGTCCCTAGGGCATGACAGACAGTTGCTGATAGTAGACGCCTTCATGGACTCTAACAACAGTGGGGGAATAAACTGCACTGCTTGCCCTGCGATTTGTCGGGTGTGGATGTGTGTGTAATAAGCTGCCTTTGCATGCCTGATAGTTGTAAGTCTTGATTTTCCTTTGCCGTCTGTGTTCCGGTCCACAACGCGTGCGTGTGACACACAGGTTTCTGCTGCAGGACAGTGTGTGGAGAGGCTGTATGCGTGGGTTTTCCTCACTTGTTGACAAGCTCATGTATTTCTCCGCCTAGTGAGTGACCTACGTGAATAAATCCAGCATGTCTCTCAGAGCTCCGTGGCAAGATCTCCCGAGTATGGCCACCCTTCCCTGTGTTGGGATCGTCCACAATTCCCACAGCTCTGCCCACGCCACGGGTGCTGCCTTGACAGAAAGCCTTTTCAGAGCAGGAAGGATGGTCTGGCTGTGCAAGGCTCAAGCGAAGGGAACAAAGGAGAAATTCAGGGTGGCTCTTCTCTTGTTCAGGTCAGCGATTTCATTGTGGCACAGCCCATATGCCAGTTAAACTCTAGGACTGTCCCGCTTACAGCGAAAGTGCGTGACGCTCTGAACTCCTAAGGGAAATGACTAGCTGTGTGAATTCAATTCATGCAAATCAAAGCCAACTAGTCCCTTCCATTTCCCTGCACTGTCAGCGACAGTGATTTAAGTTCACCTTACTCATGCCTGGGCTTTTATTTCACAGCTTTTATATGCTTGACCTTAGTTTTCCAGACTGTTTGATGCAACGAGGTGATGAGCCCATGTATTACCAATCACCTAGGCTAATGTTGACTGTAATGGATCACAAATATTCCTACCCTCCATGCCAAAAAGATGTATGACTTCACCAACATTGTCCCAGAAGGGAAACCCACTTCTGTACAGACATGTTCTCGTTATAAAGTTGCTGCATCACTCTGTTTCAAGGAGATGAGACGTTGTGCAACAGAACTAGAAGGCAGTTCTTAGTTTCACCAGCCCAGTGTTTCTGACTGCGTGCAGGTCTAATCTGAGAAATGCTGGGCTTGGATGCAGGCACTGTGGGGAGTACACAACCTGAAAGCGTTGGTATCACTTATAAAGGCAGGCAAGCCTTAGCAGAGAGTACCCAAAGTCCTGGGTAGGGGGGTCCTGGAGTACCTCCCTATTTTGTATCCTGCCCAATATCTGCTTTTTTAACGAGGTCAGAAGAGATTGTTATTCCCATCAGAGTGTTGCTGTGTTGAAATGTGGAATTTATCAGGAATTTTTCATTAACGTTGGCTCTGGCAGATAAAATATTGGCCATGCCAAAGACAACATGCTTGGGAATATGTTGCTCTTGAGCACAAAGACACCGTACCCTTAGCACTGCAGTTCACACAGCAAATGGATTGCCCCAGCTGACAAATGGAATAATAGCCATGACAACTGATAATGCCCAGGTGTTTTGTTTTACCTATATATTTTCATCTTGATTAAAATGCCAGGATAGCATATTCCAGTGAAAACTCATTTATGCTGTTACCTTTTAAGTGAGAGAAAGCGCTCGGTAAGCAATTGTAATTCTAGCTTAGCCTGGAGGTAGAGATCAACTTTCTACCTCTTCAATAATTTGATCTTTTTTAGATGGCTTAACTGGATGTGAAAGGAGACACATATTGGTCACGTATATCCAAAGCAGTAGCTGAATGGGTGCTAAGTGTTTGGCAGCCTTTCTGGGCTGGCTTCACGAATGTCCTTTGTTCCTGGGTAGGTGAGGGATTCGTGACAACCGTCATCCATAAACCCATACGGTCCCTGGTCTTTCGGCAGTGAGAAATGTCCGTGACAGTCATTCTGTGAGGCAGACTTCTCCCCAAGCAGCTAGGCATGGCCAGCACGCCTCGACACCTCCCTCACCCTCCAGAAGCCACCACGCAGAGCTTCCGTGAGACATTTTGGTTCGTGGGGCGTCTTTCGGCGCTGTAGGTTTCTGCCTCCGCTGCCTCCTGCTCGCGTCATCCCCAGAGACTTGTGGCCCCCTTCTTCCTTTGGCAGCCCCTTCGCAGCCCCACTCGCAGTCACGCTGTGCTCTTCTCTCTCCTAACCCTAATCCTAACGCCAGCCCTGACCCTAATCCTAACCCTGCCCAGTGCCCAGGTCCAATGCTGACCCCGCCTGGGCTCCCTTTGTCCTGTTGGCTTCTGTCCTACCAAGATGCCCCAGCAGAGATGTCTTTGTACCTGCTGGAGACGGAAACGTGTACTTAAAGGAAATACTTAAAGATCTGCCTGGCCAGCTGCTTGGGAAAACCAAAACGAATTCCAAAAAGGAGCAGCGTCTCTCTTTTGTCCTTCTTCCCACCCTCCCTCAAGACAGAACCGTAACAAATATTAAAGTAAGCATTAGAAGTTTGGTCTCCAGGTATGAGAAGACGTGTGAAATGAGTTGTCTTGTTTGTATGTGCGTGTGGCATTGATCCTTTGATTTCTGCACGGCTATGCCCAAGCTCTAAGGGCCTTTAGGGGGGAAGATCCAATATACTGTGCCCAAATTAAGAAAATATTTTGTGGAAACTGGTACTTAAACCTTAGCTGTAGGTTTGAGTGGGAGCAGATGTCAGAGCAAAACATCCGTGGCTGAAAAAGGACAGTGCCAAAAAGGCAATAATAATAATAATAATCATAACAGTCTGCATTTCTAAGATTAGTTGTGAGATGGCTTACAAAGGGATTTAACCTTGCAACGTGTTTGTGAGGTTGGTAAGTTAATTGCTATTATATGCTGCTGGAAACTGAAGACAGATAAGTATCTTCCTTAAGGTCACGCAGGAAGCCTGCAGCACGGCAGAAATCGGAGCTCAAGTAAATTGGCTCCCAGTTCTGTGCAGAGCTGCAGGACCATCCAGGGAAAGGCTGGCTTTGGTTTCCCCAGGAGCTGGGAGGAGCTGGCGCTGGTGAGTATCTGGACGGCAGTGCCCTCTCCTCCGAGGGTGGCCAGTGGGGCAAGTACGTGGGGTGAGGTGGAAATAGAGTGCAACAGTGTGTTTTGAACCCTTGCTGCATGCTGCCCCGCTGCAGCTCTTTCCTCCTCCCAAAATGCGTGCCAGTTCCAGCACAAGTGAGCCCCTAGGGACGGGGATCCCTCCTTTTGCTTCTCACCTTTGATAAATCCGATATCCCCTTGCCCAGTCTGATACCTATAATCACCTTATTTCTCCTGCGGTGAAAGCAGTAAGAAAACAAATGGGCTGTAAGGGTGTGAGGGCTAGCTACCTTCCTCCAAGGAGGAGGGGAAACTCCTCCTGAACATCAGCACAAACACTCAGCCACACTCCAGGCTCATTAACTAGCTCTCCAAGAAGCACCTCCAACACAGATGTGCACAGGGAAGACAAGAACAAACTCTCAATCTGGAATCCTTCAGCTGTAACAGACGCTCAGCAGGGGAATCCATTAGACGGGAGCTGAAAATTAGCTTTGCAAATTTCTCTGTGCCAGAAGACACGGTCAGAATGAAAACCAAGAGGGGTTTTGGAATATAGTTGCAATTGGAGTGACACGGCATCCATCTGCACTTATGCACGCATACGTGTGTGTGTGTGCGCGCGCTTTACTGTTCCTCCGAGGAAACTAGCAACCTCCTGCATAAGCGTGGGCCAAGAGGCTGAGGGAGGTACCGCGTTCCAAGAAATTCAAGAAGAACTGTAGCCTTGCAAGCGCTGTGCATCACTGACGTGCACCTGGTGGCATCCAGGACGTGTCACCAGGCGCTGCAAGGCAGCGATAGCAGGGAGTGGTGTGTTAGACACACCTTTTGGATGGGACAGGCAGCATTTCAGAAGCAGGCGTCACGCTCTTCAGAGCTGTTCGAGGCTGTTTACAGAAGGCAAGGTAACAAAGGCTCTAATCTTTTTCATCTGCTTGGCTCAGTTCCCATGCAAAGTAAGTGAGAGCGTGACATGTCAGTGCAAAATAGCAACAGTCAAACCCCAGTTCTGTAGAAGTCTGTCTGGAGGATGGGGGAGAGATTCATTTCTGACAGTTCAGGCCAAGCTTATCCCAGTCCTAATCCTTACAGCCTTAAACGCCTCGATATCCTTGTAGCTTCAGATGGCTNCTGTCTGGAGGACGGGGGAGAGATTCATTTCTGACAGTTCAGGCCAAGCTTATCCCAGTCCTAATCCTTACAGCCTTAAACGCCTCGATATCCTTGTAGCTTCAGATGGCTTTTTCTCTGGTGATGGAAGTGAAAGATGAAGTAAATCTACTGCAGTTCCCGAGCTGCTTTTTCTTTTCAAAACACTTATGCCCCAGCCCTCCAGGGAGGAAGGGAAGTGCTAATCTCCCTGATTTACAGAAGAAGAGCAGAGGCACAAAAGCAGAAAACACATCTATGCTGCAGAGGAGAATGCAATGCCAAAGCACCCAAAGCGCTAGAGGTCTGAGCGAGCACCTACAAACTGAAGAGCGCAGTTCATGCAGCAACTGAGTTGTGGTCCTGAGCGAAGTGTCCACGCTAATTAGCGCAGCGAACACAGTTGCATCAGCTGTTTCCCATCCAGAGATTCTGGGTGTTCCTGTATCACACCCTGCTGAAGCCCCTGTTCTGGAGTTAGCGCTGCCAAAGCCATTGCAGATGTGCCCCAAGTGAGCTCCTCTAAGGTGTTTGTCAAGGGACAGGGGACCAAAGATGAGTTACTTAAACATCGTGGCTTACATCCATCGTTGTTGGTTTGGAGCATGGCATCTGGCCAGCAGCAGCCCCGGCGGCATCCATCCCCCAGCTCAGCTGAAACCCCACAGACCTGGTCTGCTCTTCTCTGCCCCTGGCCCTGCCACTCGCTCCAAAAGCATCCCTCAGTGCGCCACCACGTCTGCCCGCAGCACTTCCACTTCAGGCCTCTGCTGCAGAGAGGCTGCTTGACGTGCAGTGTGTTTAACAAGACAGCAGTTCGAGGCAGAGGAAGACATCAAACCAAATTATGCCCGAATCCGCGTTCCTAAGAATGTAAAGGAAATGCAGGCAAAATGAACTATACAACCGCAGAAAGTTAATGTATGCTCGTTTGTATATCAGACCATTGTCTAGGGGAACTCTCAGTTTCCTCTCAGCATCTATAATGAATAGACCTATAAGAGAATGTTACGGTGGCAGAGATTTCTCTTTTCCTACTATTTAACTTAGAACAATATAGAATCAAAACAAAAAGGCAGCCTTTCAAAAGCTGGCAGTACAATACACACTAAAGGACATCACTTCGACCATTACATGAACGAGCACAAGAGAGAGACCTTTGCCCTGTGTATGCTGAGAACGCCTCTCAATTCCCTTATCGCGTACACCGCAAGAAGATCGGGGTATGAGATACCCTCCTTACATCCCACCACGCCCAAGGGTCACCGCTTTGCTTTCCCTACCAGCAGATGTCAAGACCAGAACCGAGATAAGCAGAAAGATTTTAAAACAGGGAAGATGACTAAAGGAATGAGGCTGTTCTGGGCTCTCCTAACGATGCTCTTTAACCCCTTTTACTGTCTCTTTTAAAGTCTGGTTAGCCTAGCTCTAAATTTATGGAGAGTGCGTACGGTGACACCAGACAAGACCAGATGTACTGGTCACTCCGGGAACTAAAGAATCAGCAGCTCAAAACAAAGCCTCTGCGAAGTATTAGCTACCTGATCCATCAGGGTGAAGTGTTTATCCTGAACCATACTGGTGATGGTTTTAATGATGTCAGTATTAACCATCATTGCTGCTGCAAGGATGCAAAAGAAATGCGTAGAAAGAGCGAAACCGCTATATCAGAAATGTCCGGAACCTGTAACAGCAATTACAGAATCGTAGAACAAAGCCTTCGGTATTTCACCTGAGGTGATTCCCACCTTATCAAAGTGCGGCCGCACTAGGTGTGACCCGGGAGAGGAGAAGCAGCCACCCGAGGAGAAGGGCTGGTGACAGCACCCTTGCTATCGGAGTGCACATCCCTCTATCCCCTCTCTGCGCAAGGAGCGAGTCTTTAGCGGCTGTTTCACGCAGCAAACCAGCCCCTAAAGGACGTCCTGCAGAACTGCACAGGCAGTGCGAGCTAGCCAAGGCACTTGCAGACCCTGGACCAACTAGGTGTGTTTACAAATGGATCTCATNTTTAGCGGCTGTTTCATGCAGCAAACCAGCCCCTAAAGGACGTCCTGCAGAACTGCACAGGCAGTGCGAGCTAGCCAAGGCACTTGCAGACCCTGGACCAACTAGGTGTGTTTACAAATGGATCTCATTTATGCTGGGAAGAGATTCACGCTGTCAGCTTCGTGTCGTGTGTTTCTGGCCAAACTGATTCTACCCAGTCATTTATCTGACGGTGATTATTTCTGTTTTCCCAAGCAATAGCTGCCTGTTTCTGAAAGGCACCTTTTATCTTTTTCATGTAAACTATCTTGAAAACAAGATTTTCATATCAAAATTTCAGTTAAATCAAGAAGGTGTTGAGACCAAAATTTTTAGGTCAGACTGAGGGACGTCCCAGGCACGGGTAGACAGGAAGGCAGAACGTCAAAATTGCGTTGCTCCGTGGCAGACACAAGTCTCTGTAGCATTTAAAAGTCTACGGTAATGCTTTAAAGTGCAGTGACACTGTGGTATTGTGCAGTGGAAGAGCAAATGGCCTTGAATGGCCGCTGTGCAAACTCTACTCCGTGGAAATCAAAACTAGACCAGTTTTAACTTTTCCGCTAATCCCACTTTGAGCACAGAATTTTCAGCTTTACTGCCCTGATTTTCTCAAAAGCGCAGGACAGGTTTGGCAAATGGAAACTGAGATTTAAACGCAGACAAAACTGTCTCCTCTTTTTTTGTCCTTCTGCCAGAAACTCTCCAGAAAACTGAAGATACTGTCATGAAGAATGTTACAACAAGTTGTGCACATATTCTTGGGATGGGAAAAGAAGAGCGTTTCTCTTGGGAGCATTAGTCTGCGCTTGCAGACTTGTGGGATGTCGCAGTGCCTGTTTGTGGCTGCCTGCCCTAGATGATGCTGCACACCGCCTCTGACATGCTGGATAGTACGTTAGGAAAAGAAGGTTAGTAATTTTATGCTAATAACACTATAACAATCACAGTTATGCACAAAATTCAATAGAGATCGACTTCAGTGACTGGAAGGCGGCACACTAATTCATAATTTATTAAATTAAACTAATAATGGCATTTCACCATGTAGGTTTGAACACTACGTTTCAAATGCAAAGTAGACAACAATAAAAAAGGCCAAGTACTTGGCTAATTTATACCAAATCTTTTTAGCCTTGGTAAAAAGATCACAGTCCAATTAAGATATTGTGAAACCCCAGATTTCTTTTAGGCCTCTTTCTAGCTCCTCTTTCTAGTCTAACAATGCTCTTCTGATAGAAGCCATAGCTTATAAATAACCAACTCTACTGGTATTCCAGGCTGAAAAGTCTGTAGATCAGACAGTATCCCCAAATAATCCCATATCTCCATAATACTAAGAAGAAGAAATCAGCCTTGTGTACACCCGCTTCAAATGTAATGACAGTATTTCCTGACGAGGATTGCAGTGTACAATACTGTCTGGAGCCAGGAGAGGGGAACCTTCCACGTACCCCGCTCAGCAGCCTGCTGGCTTCCTGGATTTGCCTTGCCCAGACAGTTCCTTCATCCCAGGACTCGTGTCATAGTGGGTCTTTTGTTTTGACCTGCACTTCTCTCTCATTAGGGCAGGGTGATATTGCCCAAATTGACCCAGAGNGTAATGACAGTATTTCCTGACGAGGATTGCAGTGTACAATACTGTCTGGAGCCAGGAGAGGGGAACCTTCCACGTACCCCGCTCAGCAGCCTGCTGGCTTCCTGGATTTGCCTTGCCCAGACAGTTCCTTCATCCCAGGACTCGTGTCATAGTGGGTCTTTTGTTTTGACCTGCACTTCTCTCTCATTAGGGCAGGGTGATATTGCCCAAATTGACCCAGAGAATGTTTATTTGACTTGGTGGGAAAGCCAGGAGAAAACAGTCGAAGTGCAAGCATAGCGTGGAAACCCCGGAGCAATTCCAGACCTATAAATATGTCACACCGAAGACTTGGTTTATCTCCGTTCTGGATGAAGTCAGAACCTGAAGTATCAGTGGGTTAAGTAATAAAACTGTTAATGGGATCATTAGCGGCTTCTCAGTAACAACTGGGCCTTACTTTCCCAGAGACCCACGTTATCGTTGTATTTGGGAACGTCATCGCTGAGTGGGATGATGAGCTGTGAGAAACACGGCTCTTTCAAAGTGGGATGGGCCAACTGCATTGGGATCACAGCCAGGGGAGGCTCTGCCCCAGGGAATCCCTCCCCATTGCATGCTCTGCTCGTTCTTGCTGACATAGGATTCTGGGGATTAATTACTCTCTCTGGTAATTCCTATTGGTCCAGGCTCCATTCTCTTGCCTTAGCTGTTGCTCTGTCCTTAACAGAAAATTTGCTAAGACTGAAGGAAAGTTGTTTTAAGCACGAGAGCCTCCAGGAGGCTTAGCAGAATGGGATCTTTAAAGCCAAAATAAATGTGAAGTGAGAGCGTACGCTGGAGCGCTCAGGAATAGCAGGAGGGGTGGTGGTGCTGCCTCGCACAACAGGATGTTGCTGCAGTCTCGGTGCAGGGGCCACGCACTGGCTTTCCTTCATCACAGGAAAGTAAGCAGGTTACTTAGCTTTCTCACAGTGAATTTTCGCATCCGAGACAAATCAGAATTTTCCAGCAAAATCAGTAAAATCTCTGCCTTTATAAAGCATGCAGTGAGAGAGCAGCTTTCAGTCAGTTCCTTTCTCACTCAGATTCTACCACAAAGTGTATAAACAACCATAATAAAATGAATGTTCTTGGTCACACGAAGGCAAATTCAAAGACAGGCTATTGTCTTCAGCCAAGCTACAGCTTCAAACCTGTGTAACTGAGAGCAGAGCTTGTCCCGAGTGCACGAACATGAAATGAGAATAATCCAGACATCATCCATTTGCAGAGAAAAAAATGCAGCAGGCCAAGAGGTTAGCCGATTCTCTCTGCTTCACACCATGTAATAGCTTAAATTGTGTTTAAAAGGTTCTCAGGGTGACGGCATTGTTTAGATTCCCTTGAATCATCCTTTAATTATAACAGTACAAAACCCTTTTAACTAGCCAGATTTGCTGTTTAGCTCTGCCCTGCTGTGTCATGCGACTTCCTTGCCTCCTATACACCCAGAAGGAGATCTGGCAAAAGCATTTCTCCCCACACCTGGCCACTGCATTATTATTTCTTCCGATATTCCTCACGGGTTAAGGACTAAAGTAATACTTGTGCTTTTAAGTAGCGCATGCTCATGAAGTCCTTTCCCTTGTCTTTGCAAATTAGCCATGGCGGTATTAATTCAGGAGTGACGGGGCAGTGAATGGAGCGGGTACCGTTCCCTAAGTGGAGCTGGGGGATGCACCTAGCGCTGGCCGACACGGCACCTGCGGGATTTATTTTCCTGCAAGGAAAGACAGAGACCTTGAGGTTTGCAACTGATAATCCACGGTGCTTTACTTCCCTCCTTTCAAACACAGTCGCACGCGCCTTCCTGTTAAGGGTTCTGGGCAATCTCTTCCAACAGCCATTTCCTGTCTGAAGGTGTATTGTAATTAGGATTGCCCACAAGAAGGGCTTCCAAATGCTACTGTGTGGGCATGTGTTACGGCCCGTCTGGGAGACGGCTTCAGGCGGCCAGAAGCACAAGTGCAGAAGCAAAGGGGGAAAACCACGTTTTATAACTCCTGCAGGACACACTGTGGTAGGCATCTGTGCGTTGAAGGTTTGAAACACCGACCCCCGCGCAACCCAAGCCAAAAGCTGGGGAAGTCCGGGCTTGGTATCGCCTTTCAGGGATGATCCCTGTGGCCACATAGGGCCAAAGTGAGCCCTTCTCAGTAGCTGTGAGGGCATGGAGGATCAGCACTGGGATTCTGGGAGGCCCCACGCTCACATCGCCCGCTGCAGGCTTCTGGGGACGGGGAGGAAATGGCTTTAACTCCTAAATTATTGTATTCAGCACTGATTTCAGTTAATGAGAGATGAGTTAATGGC
Organism: Steatornis caripensis; assembly: GCA_013398225.1. NCBI lineage: Eukaryota > Metazoa > Chordata > Aves > Caprimulgiformes > Steatornithidae > Steatornis > Steatornis caripensis. Next base: position 457,751 of record VZSC01015422.1, read on the forward strand.
AAACAGGATGAATGCCTTACAGAATAGCTGCTTCTGTGTATCTGTGCGGGCTTTCCCTACGAGCAGTCCCATTTTACTCACAGCTATAGAGCAACAGGCAAAGTAGCCCCATGGTGGTTGGTGCTTTTCCGGCGAGCTGACCTTAGTGTATCTGCAAGGAAGAATTCAAGGTGTGCCATTTCTGAGCTGTGGGCTCTGAGGAAGCAAACATTTTGGCTGAGGTGTTTTAGATTCATGGCGATTTTGTAAAAAATGGAACAGGTAATGACTAGGTCAGGCTTCCTTGACCCTCAAATCAAGAACAATCCCAGCAAGGCTGAAAACTCCCCTCTCTACTTCCTTGGCAATCGTGTTCCCACAGTTCAGAAAAACACAGGAAGATCTAAGGAAACCTATGTGGAAATGCAGAAGACAAAGGCAAGCGATCTGAAAATAGAAGGTTGGTCCCTATATTTCCTTTACATTCCGGGCCTGAGTTAAGTTTTTGGCTGAATTTTAAAATCTTGATGACCATATGCTTTTGCCATTCCCTGCAGGGCACAAAGGAAAGCTGGCTTGTTCAGCCTTTCATCATTCAAAGAGTTGGATGAGGTTCTTTCCTTCTTGCTCAGTGATGCCAAGGACGACTCAGTGCTAAAAGCTTTACTGATGAGAGCCGCAACAAAAGCCCTGAACACTGGTTACACACACCCCACACACTAGCTGCAACTCCTTCTGCGTTTCTAGATACTGGGGTGAGGGGTGGTGGAAAGGCTTGCAGAATTTGCTTCTTGTGAAATTCACTCCACAGAAAGACTAGTGCATTTGCTTGCAGAAAGCAAGAGATTCAGCTGCAGGTCTCGGGCAATCCCACTTTGGCTTGCCAAAACCTCTGCAGCAGGCACAATTTTAAAGGCAACATTCATTTTGGTACGGGGAAGAGAGCCTGTGCAGACCGCTGTTATGGAAAGGCTGAGAAATTCCTCTTGGCTTTTTGTAATGTAAAAATTCAAGGAATCCTGAGCCCTGAGGGGAGTTTAGGAGACATCCAGGAAGGGGAGGAGAGCAGGAGAGGGCTGTAGGATGTAGTACGGACAAAAAATATGTGCTGCAAAGACAGACTAATCCAAGAACTTGGAGATGAGGGTATTGGACTGCCTCATAAAGCAGTCACTATCCATCAGAGTGCATAGCTGTATCACACTGTAGTGACAGCCTAAGACAAAAGTTAACAACATTTGCACGGGGCAGTGGCTCAGCTGCTCTTAGTATGTGAATTCGCTGCTCACATTTCCTGTGGAAGCACAGAGCTGAGACAGTCACTTGGGTATATACGGTGTAATGCCAGCGATGGCTGCACGCGCTGCAAGCCCTGCCTCAGCTACGGCAAATAAAAGCGCCATCACTGCAGATTCAGCTCTGTGAAGTGGGGACCAGACTTGATCCAAGAGATTCTTTCCTGTTTTGTATTCTAGTTATTGGCGAATGCAGGATGTATGATCAGCTCGTGAAAGCAGTCACAAGATTTGCCTAGTTCCGTTCCGAATTTATGTTGATACCTGGTTTCAGGTGAGCTGGGTTCCCCGTGCAGGTGTGTTCAGCACTCGGGCAGTGAGGAATTTGCAAAAAAACGGGCAACCATCAGTTTTGCTCATCACAGCGTCTTGCAAGCAGACTCCCTACGTTCTCTGAACCTCCCTCCTTCCCCACGTGAGGAAGCGGCTCACGGACGAGTCTCCTCTCAACGAGAAAACCTTGCTTCACGTGATTTGTTCTAATCTTGCCTTGCTTCTGATGATTGCGCGCTCTCTGCTGCTAAAGTTCTGCTCCCTGGGGCAAGCTTCAAGCACGCGCTTATATTAAATGCCATTTCCAGATAATAACCTTGGCTCGTTGATTTTGGCAGCTTCCACTATTTTCTCTGTGGCCTTAAAAAGAAAAATTAAAGAAGTGCCTAACTTGGTGAGGACATCAGTTCTCTATCACTCACACACCTTTCATGCCAGCTTATCTAGGTAGCCAATTTTTTTTCAGTCGTTGTGACTGATTAGCTGCTGTGCCTCAAAGGCGAGGACTGGAGGAACACGAATGTCTTGATCGGCACTCGGAAGCCTTCGTGTCCCGTCAGTCGGCTGAGCTGGTTTCTGAAGAAAAACACTAGGCACAGATCTGTGTTGTTCCTAGCTGTCGTTTAGATATTCCAGCCATCTTTTCATTACTTCCACTTGTAATTCCCATTCCAGTGACTTCAGGTTGGTTTAGAGAAAAAAGGAAAGGTGGAGCAAGGCTGATCAGAGGAAATACCAAACTAAGCATGTGAACTGCAGTGGGACTAAGCTTCAGTGTCCTTCTCGTACTCACTTTGAAAGGCAGACGCTGCCTCCTGGAAATTTCCTGTGTCGTTTTAAAAAATGCAGGTTGCTGTTCCTGCCCCCCAAACTGTTCTGCAACACAAACTGAAAGCAGTGTCTTTGTTCACCCTGTCCCTCGCTGATGATCAAGCGACCCTTACTGTGTACACTTTGCAAATGTCTTTTTGGCAGCAAAAGGCAAGTTTCGTCTCTGAATGTATACGGCATAGGGCAGATTTTCACCCTCCTCCAAACCGCGCTGGCATTTTGGAAGACAAGCTTATGAAAAACACCGATCACCTACCACTGACTGCACCTGAGAAACCCCCGGTTGTGGCTGGAAACCTTTTGCCCTTGCGCACAAACCTAGTAGCAATATAAATATTGTATATTCAGCCCAACTTGGTATATTTTTTCAAAGCGAAGTGGGTTGAGCTGTTGCTTTGAACAAATACTTTGCCATAGATTGAACAGTTCAAAGACTGTACGAAAGGACAGAGATAACTCAAACGTACCTCGCTGCTCTCACTTAGATTGATACGTATTAGCAGACCAATGGGGAAACGTATGCAGATAATTTTTTTTTTTACTTTTTTAAAGAAAACATGGTAAGTTCTTATAACAGGAACCTTCAGCAAACAATCCAGTGTGTATTCTCAGTATTCTTGTGGGTACAGTGCTGTTTTTTAGAAGTTCAGGGAGTATTCAGAAATACTTTACATTTTTTTCCTTGCCTTAAATGCAGGAATTAGTGTAAAGAGATTTCCAGTTGGTTTTGAATGCGGCAGCTTCAGGCAGGAGGCTCATGTATCACAATCTTAAAAAAAGTCTTCTCTGCTTTTTATAACATTTTCCCACAGTAAAGCAAATGTTTAGGAATAACACCGATTAAGAGACACATTTTTGGGTTACTAGAAACGATCAACAGCCCGTATTGTCAGCTCTCCAATCCTCAACCTTCTGGCACGGACTGCCTCCGAGAAAGGCGAAAGCATACCCTTAACGCCTCTGACTTTGCAAGAGCGCGCCACCGAGCCCGCAGTCTTTCCGGCTATACACACTGAGCATCGCAGTCGGCAAACCAGGAGGAGCCTGAGCTCCTGAAGCTTCTGACTTAGCTACCGATGACATGGCATATTTGAAATGTCTGTCTTAGCAAGCTAAATTGTCCATCCTAGTACATTCTACTCGTAGAAGAGGTCGCGAAATGAAACAAAAAATTTCAATTTCAAACTCAATTTCAAAGCGATCAGGTGGGACCTGATTTTTATTCTTGAATCTTGTTAGCTTTCCAGTATTAAATCACTGACATTACTGAGTTTATTCCAATACCTGAAAAGTGATTTGGATCACTCGTGTATTAAAAAGTTTTCAGCGATAATGTCAGGAGGTAAGAGACACTAAATTTTTCATGCAAGATACAAGGTGTTGCTAGTGTGAAAAATTCTTTGCAGCTTGTTTTTTAAAGGGCTGTTTTTCCGGCAGTCCGCTCCATACCTACGGTATGTGCGAGCTGTTGGCATCTGCACAATAATTACTAAATGACAAGTTTTGAGCAGGAAGACCCTAACTAGTACTCTAAGGAGTTGAGCACAAGCTGTGTGATAAGCAAAAAGAAAGTGGAAATTTACTGATACTTGTAGAACTGTCTTAGGAAATTTAAAGACACATACAATATTTTGAAGCCATGTTTTATAACAAGGCAGGAAATTATCAGGATGATGTTTGCGTGGTCTTTTCCCCCTGCTAAACACCCACAAGGACTGAAAGCACCAAAAAAGTTAGGAGTTCTCTACAGGAGACCGTCTGATCTGGATGAACTGTGGCTATGGTTAACTTCTGTCCTCCGGCATCCACGACCCACCTGGGCAGCCTTGGGCAGGTGCTGAGCAGCATGCGGACGATAATGACACAGCGGCTGCAATCAGCTACTAGTACAGAAGGAGAGGGCACTCGGACTCCTCTGCTAAGGTTTGGCGTGAGCTGAGAGAGCTTCCTTTCACTGCGGCACCTGGGAAGTCCTGACCGGGGAGGTATCCCTCGGCTGGGCAGCTGCGCTGCCCTCTCTCAGCACCTCGGGTACCGAGTGGCTTTCACAGGTGTAAAATCTTCTACCTGCATTGCGGATGAAATTGTTTGGATTTGAATCGGAGTCAGCCTCTTTGGCGCGACTCTGCCTGATTTCGACCGCAAAGATCAGAGAGAAGGTTTAACCTACAGCCTGCAGAATAGATCTATGCCTCTTGTGCTGTGGGAGGTCAATCAAAGTTTCATTGAATTCATTGTTGGAGATGACCTTTGAGGGAAAGGTGGCTGAGGAGTTGACACCTCAATACCATCAATGCTATCCAGAATCCTCCGACTTCCTGGCCCCGTTTCAGTTTGGCTTCCAGCCTAATTAGGGCACAGAGAGACTCTGCTAACATACTCTCTTTTCCTAATGATGGACAAAGGTCTGACATCCATAATGCTGTTTCCAGATCCATCATCAGCCTTCGCCTACAGGGACAGTTAGCGATGTGCCTGCCTTCCTTTCTTTGTCACAGGGCGCGTACATTGCCTTCTCTGTACCTAGCACCGATGGGGAAGTGAATCTGGACTAAATTCCAAAGTTATTAGGAGCAAAATTATTAGGAAAGTAACCTGGTAAGGAAGGACCCTGTCAGCCCTGAGATGTGGGTAGCATCGCTAGCCAGGCTTTTCACGCACCTCCTCGGTAGCAAACGCGCTATGCTCCCCTTCATCCTGGAGCCTCAGGAGCGCTTGTGGCAAGACACACATTCTCCCTTCCGCCAAATACTCGTTATTATCTCTTTCTGATCCATGACAGTCTGTGGTGATTTATCCCTTTGTGAAAATCACACCGGACCCCTGACAATATGCCTTCTACGGGCAACTTTTCCAGACTACCCAGACGTTAAAACTAACGCGGCGCGCAGCTGGCTGCTCGCGCACGTGGCAGCCAGATGGAGCACGCAACGGGAATGGGAATTCTCCGAGGGCCGCGCGAGCTTCCTACGCGGCGCCAGGTGCGACTCGAGGCGTGGGTACCGGTGTCCGGCGCGGTGCGGAGCTGCCATCTCTGGGCTTAATTTGGGCACCCCAGCTAGTCGCTGGGGTTTCTGGGCTGGAGGGGCTGCTTTTTACCTCAGAGGTTTGCTGCTTTGGGGTTTTTTTTGGGAGGGGAGGGGAAGCTGGACAAGGCCTTTGGAGGACAGTCTCAGGCTGTGGTATTTATTCTGTAGGTCACTGGGGGGGGAAGGTAGCGTAGGGGTGGTGTTGGCTGGGGCTGGCGCTCGCCCGTCGGTTCCTTTCTGCAGAAGGGCTACATGAAATCCCCGAATGACTCCAAGAAAATGAAGGATAGTGGTGCTTCGCGGTGTTTCCAGCAGCTATCCTCACAGATAAGCCCCCGGGGGCGGCGGGGGGGGGGGGG
>VZSC01015422.1:463879-519124 GCA_013398225.1 Steatornis caripensis
CCCCCCCCCCCCCCCCCCCCCGCGCCGCCGTGGTTCGGCCCCACAGCGCGCCTGGGCGGTGCGCCACCTAGCGTCCCGCCGCGCGCCCTGCGCCTGAGGAGCCTGCGGTCCCCCTCGGTCCCGCCGTCCTTGGGGCAAGGGCAGCGCCCCTTCCTCACCCCCCCGCGCCCCTTCCTCACCCCCCCGCGCCCCTTCCTCACCCCCCCTGCGCCCCTTCCCAGCCCCCCACCACACGCGGGGGAGAGCCCGCATCCCACCTGCGAGCGGGTCTTACCGTGCATCAGGAGCAGCCCCTGAAGAGCGTAGACAGCCAGGGCGGTGCTGGGCCTGGGGACCATGGCCGGCGGCGGTGCGGGTGACCGCTGTACCCCTTGTGAGGCGCGGCAGGAGAGGTCCGCAGAAGGGGACAAGTTTTTCTTGCCAGCGACAAGTTTCTGAGAGCCTGCGGGCTGGAGCGGGGAGAGGCGGGGGAAGAACACGGCGCGCGGGAGTTCCCACTCGTTGATCCCAGTTCGGCTGTTCTTTCCATTCACCGCTTCATCCTTGGGCTGCAGATCTTGTTTTGCGTCCGTTCTCCGCGAGGTGCAAGTGTTTAGGCTTTTCCCCCCCGCTCGTCTTCACAATAACTTTATTCCTCGTTCCCCCTCCTCCTCCTCCTCCCCCCCGCCACCCTGCTTTTCTAATTCACGGGGTGCCTGTGGGGCAGCGTTGCTCCGCCTGAGAGGAGAAGGCTCCCCAGCCCGCCTGGGTGGTGCGAAGTAATCGAGGGGGTTAAAAAGCAAAGCAAAGCACCACAAAAAGTTTGGCGAGAAGTTTCCTCCAGTCAGTGAGTCGCCGCTCCGAGCAGTCCTGGAGTTCGGGATAAGGTGGCTGAACGGAAAAGCCTCCTCTTAGATGTATTTATCCAGGGAGGTGCAGGTGCTGCGGAGATCAAGAACAAACCTCTCAACTCCGGCGAGTTTTGCAAGGCAGGACGAGAGAGAGGGAGCTTCCAAGTCCCCCAGCCTGGCTACCTGCCGAGGGGCACCCCGCAGCGCCCGGGGCCGGCAGCCGGCAGGCAGCGGGGCTTGGGCATGGCCAGATCCCACCTTGGCTGTTTCTCTCTCCCTTTTCCCCCACCCCTCTGGGTTTGGTTTGCTTTCGCTGGGAAGTTTGATGCGAGCCCGAGATTCTTTATAGGGACAGGAAAAAAAAAAAAAAAAACAGGAGGAAGGAGAGACGTCACCAGGCGAGGCAAGGGGACTTCACTCTCTCTCTCTCCCTCCCTGTCATTTCACAGAGCTGGATTTCCTGTTGCTGCTGCTGCCGCCTGAGATGGGGCAAAGAAATGAGCTGAGTTGTCCCCCGCTGCCTCCCAGCATCGCCTGTCCCTGCAAAGCTGGAGCTGCGTGAGCATCAGGTGGCAACGTCTTCCCCCGGTGCTTCCCCCAAAGGCAGGACTCTGGCCAGGGTGTCGGCACCCCCCGTTCCCAGGGCTCGGGGAAGGGGAGCGCGGAGGGACGCCACCTGAGAAGCAGGCTCTTTAGCAGGAGCGCTGTTTTTGGCCTGCTGCCCCTGGGTATTTAGCAGTTTGGGGTTCTCGTTATGTGTTGCTCGATGTGTCCTGCTGGAATGCTGCCTCCATCCCCCTACCCTGCTGCCTCCCTTCTTGCGGCAGCTACGGCTGTGCATCCCTTGCTCTCGGGGCATAAAGTTTCTTGCTTGGATAGGATATTCTGGTCAACCCTAATAGTGTTATTATTTATATAGCGCAGCTGCCTCCCTGATCTCTCACGGATTTCTCATAGCAGCTGCTTCTGTGTCACCTGAGCGTTATCTCCAGGCTCTCGGGCACAGATAGATCCACCCACACATCGAGGCTTCCAGCCTGTCCGCGTGCCTTTGCTCTTGCCGTGCCAGGCAGGATTTCATTAGGGGCGAGCACTCCTGCGATGGTGGGGGACAACACAGTTTTGGCAGGGGGGACATAGATGCTTCCCCTTTTGCCTCCACCCCGGGAGACGACAGTCTGTTCCTGCTTTAGGGCTGCTCCGTCAGCCACAGGTGCCTCCTGTGCCAGTGCAGCCTCAGCTGCAAGGGACAAAAACTGTGCTTAGTTAGTGCCAGGCACCCTGGGAGATGTCCCGGTGCATGTGAGGGATGCTTTGGAAATGCTGCTGGCGCTCAGGTGATGGAGACAGAGCTGCTCTGTGCTATTGCAATGCACCTACCAGTTACATGGCTTCTAACGTATGCAAACCACTACGCTACACTGGTAATGAGGGAGTGGTGGAAGCTCTGCAGCTGCCCACACAGATTGTCATTCCCAATAATGCCACAAATGAGGCACCGGGGTTAAATGACCTATTGCAGCCTTACAGTAAAACACTGTCGGTCCCCGTGGCTGAATGATGGGGTTGGTTTGCATTTTTTTGTTTCTCTTGCTCCGTTCGTCTTCAGGAGAAAAGGAGAAAGACAGCAGGTGCATTAGACCTTATACTGTGTGTGTATCGAGGGTTTTAGTGAAATTGAACGGTGATCAGGGTATTGTGACGTTTTTCATGCCTCTCTTTAGTATACTCCTAAATTCCAAGAATGCACGTAACAAGTACATACGCTACATTAAAACGCACTAGAGCAAAGCAAAACATAGGTACGGTTCTGTGAGTCACCGCTCAGTAAGTTATCCTGCAAGGAAAATGGGCACTTCAGAAGATCAGAATTGATACCTGGTGTAGAAAAGTCCCAAATTCAAACAATAAATTGAACACAGAATAGTCTCACACATTTCCAGCATCATTTCTCATGCACAGTGTTAAATCAGGAACGCTTTTCTCGACATCACATGATGTCACCGGTTAATGCTAATTTTCACGACAATGCCCAGATCATCCTTAAGATGACTAATGCATTTTCTATGCCTAAAATTAATTTTTAGAACCTACAACCTTCCCCAGATCTGTGTTGCATTAACGGACTTCTAAATAGTTATGGGTGATAGTGAAGACCGACATTGTAGGAACCTTAACTGAAGAATGAATATTCTAGCTTAATTATAGAAACGCAGTTTATTTTCTATTTACGGGGAGGCGTCCAAGAATTCATTGGAGGTTGCTGACCAGCTGCTAGCAAATCGTATTGTATTTGTGTAATGCCCCAGATAATCTTTTATCTGTCGGTAAGCTTAATTGATCTTTTAATTGAGATTAAATGCCAATACTGTGTAGTTTCACAAGGAATTCAGTGCGAGAACCTGGCCAAATGGTCTTGGGAACTATTTTTAATTCTTTATTTTCTCCCTCCAAATAGGCAAAGTGAAAAATACAGTTGTAAGAACGGCACGCTTTTTGTTTTCCTGAGCATCTTCATACGCCTGTAGCAACCTGTTAGAGCTTTGCCAAAGCTTCCCTAACACAACAGTGTTCTGTTCGTACAGATGGGAAAAGCGATTTGCTAACTGGACTAGAACCTCTTCACAATAATACAAGTCGTCTTGCTGTGACAGTTACTCCATCTGAGGAACTCAAACTTGTTTGCTAATATTAACAAATATCTTGGCCTCACTATACTCGTGGGAACTGAAGTAGGGCTCGAAAAGGTCATTTCACTTCCTAATGAACTGCTTTGCAGAGGCACCTGGCAGTTGCATCGGTATGACCATAACTAAATAAAATAACAAGGAAGTGAAGGTTGCTGTGTCTGGTGGAAATACTAGACGACTGGGATGGAAAGCAATAACCTGTAAGAATTTGGCCAGAATATCAGGGCTATGGCCTCCTGCACTGTGAAGCACTCTGTGTTTTGTAGGACTGAGGCAGTGTGTAGTCTATGAGACCTGCACTAACTAGAGACTGACCTAGAGACTTGCCTGGCCATCCCTTGGAGTGTCTTCCATCCTTTATGGCATCGGCCCGACACAGGGGCTTACATGCATTATCCCCTTTTGTCAACTTGGCAGGGGATGGTACCAGAGCTGGGAAACCCTTCGCTTTGTCTTGCTCCTCTGTTGGTGCTCGTCCTAAGTAGTCACGTATCTAGGAAGCGCAGCAGAGGGAATGGCTGTTGATCAGAGCAGTGCCTGGAACTGCATCCGCCACTGCGCACTGTGTTCAGCCTTGGCCAAAGGTAAAATGTATCTAACCTAAATGTAGCTGTCCGAATGTGAGGTGTCTGATCTGGGCTGGTTACCTAGGCTGCTCTGCTTAGTGACTGCAGAGACAGGCTCTTCTGACTCATCCCATCTGTGCAAACCCCTGCTTTACAAACCTTCTTTGGCAGGTGCCTGTTTGCCTCCCTCAACAATAGAGAGAATAGGCAAGCGTAGCTTATAAGCCTACATTTTAGATGGGTGATTCTGCCCTGTGTCTTCAGGTTGAGGCATGTTGGTGCAAAGAGAGCCTTTCCTATCAGCTTGATGGAGACAGTCCTGACAAGAGGCATGTTCTGCAAAATGGCGTGATTCTCCAAAGCAGCTCATACCCTTTCGGCTGGAGAGCGCCGATGTTCACAGCTGTGTGCTGTGCCAGTGAGTGCTGCCTTGGGTTTCCAGAGCTGAGCTTTGCCTGCAGGAGGAGAAGCAAGCAGAACATAAGGGTGGTTTGAAAGACATTTTTCTGTGTTAGTGATATTTGGTAGGAGAGGAGAGGAGTAGCGACTACCTTTAAGGATGGTGAGTTGGCAGGCCCATGGATTTTCATGGCAGCGTGCTGTATCAAGTTCTTTATCATTTTCCTGAGTGGGCCTAGGATCCTTTCTGGGTGGACAGCTTTCCATCCTGTAAGCTCAATCCCCTAGAAGAGGTCGTGGAAACAGGCAGGACATTGTGAATGTGTCTTGCAGTTTACTGCATTTTTCTGGGATAAAACAGTGCATGTCCCATGAACTCAGCTATTATTTATTTGATGTATAGGGTGCATACGCTAACCTCTAAGACAGGCAAGGGGCTGGCTATGTATGGGTCCCTAAGCCAGTGAATGGAAGTAAAGCCATCACTTCCTAGGGTACATAGTCCATCCTCAGTCCCATATCCCCTCACACAGATGGTAGCATTGCCAACAGTAGCTGCCTTGATGCTGAGGAGAGCTGCAAAGCCATCGCTGGGTGTGCCTCTCTCCACAATCTGCTCAGGCTGTCTTTTATGCACACACGTCCTGCGGTCCCTTGGGGATCGAAAGGCAAGTTAACGTTGGCAGTCCGTGAGCAAACAGGGTGGGGAACTTTTTGATGGAAATATTTTTCATTGGAAAATGGCATGTTATCAAAACAGAAACCTCCTGTGGGAAGTCTCAGTTTGGAATAACTTCTGCGAGGGACGCAGTTTCTAGGGATAGAAAGCAGCATCCCAGCCTCACCTGCAACTTGGTGATCTCCTGTGTGTGCAAGGTCTGGTTTCAAGACGCTGTCCTGAGTTAGGTCAGAAAACTGCTCTGACGTCTTGCAGGAGTCCTCTGCTCAGCAAGTCCACTGGCTGTCCTTTGGCTGTTTCATTCGGCTTCTTGCGGATATGTTTGCTTACTTACTCCTTTGTTTTGAAAAAAAAAAAAACAGAAAAAAAGACCTCAAGAAAACCCCATTTGGCTCAAGCACAGAGTGGGAGCAAAATGTTTTTCTAGCTGGGAAAAACATTTCCTGCGCAGCTTTGTTCAAATGCACACTGGCACACAGGTGATGAGAAGCGTAATAGCGAGAGATGTGGGGCCGGCGGGACTATGGGCATGGTTCTGATGGCTCGCTGCTCCTCTGTGGGATGGCAGCTTCAGCAGGAAGGCTAGGAAGCACACACAGTCATTAACAGAGTCTCTGTGCAACTTTCTTCTTTACACAAGAAGGGAAAACAAGACAAAGGAGGGTTTAATGAATCATCCCAAGCCACAAAGCAAAGCTGGAAGAGGCCTGTCAGTCACTTTTAACAGGAACAACAAAGAAAAAGTGTAAGTAATACACTGCAAGCAAGTTTATTTTTGTTTAAAAACTGCCAGGAATGAGGAGTTTTCCTCCTGTGTGACCTGTTATCCATCCCAACCCTGGCAGGCTCTTCCCTCGCTGCCCGCTTGCGGCTTGTCGCTGCTTGCATCCGCTGCCGTCCAAGCCCCAGTCCCAGCCTGCCCCGCTGCTCTTCCCTCACACAGTATTTCTTGCCCTTGCACTGGTGCAAAACCGTGGGGGCCTGCCTGAAAACCTTCTTAAACACATGTGTTCAGACACCAGAGGAAGGCAGAACATTTCATCCTTTTGCTGGAAACGTGGGAGGTTAAAGGATAAAGATTACTTCCCTCTCATTTTACGGCGCTTTGAACCGTAGTCTGTTTTTTTAAACTTGAGCATGGGGGAAACGTGTGATGTTCCGTCTCTTTGTGTTTCCTCTCTGAGGTTGTTTTTGAGCATCTCCTTGTAGCTGTTTGACTCGAATCCTTTATAACCGAGGCTGCCTGGGGAGATCCTTGCAGCTTATAAATGCGATCTAGGCCTTGGGCCCGTATGGCTCTTAGGAAGAATTAACTGGTTTGGAGCAGTAGACAGACTTCTGAGCCAAGAGTACAAAACAAGAGAAATGTTAAGGAAAATAAATAGCCATCAACAAAAGGAGGCAGGCACGGGGTTTGATCGCTATTTTGTCCTGCTAGAGTCTGTGGCAGAAAGACAAAGATACCCACCTGACGAGGAAGAACTTAATAAGCCAAGTTTCATCCATACACGGCATTTGAGGTAAGACAAATATTCCGTCCCATTGAGGTACCTTCATCCCGATCTTCTCCCTGCAGCGACCTTCCTCAGTCAGAGGCCAGATTTCATGTGAAAGTTTTTCTTTCGCCAGAATATGAGCTTCAAAGTGTGAGAAAAGTGGGTTTCCTCCAGCTGTAGGTCTCAGAGTGAGCGACCAAGAATGCTCTTTGTATTTATTTTTCTTTGGATTCTAATTCCCTCTTACTCTTTCTCTCTCTTTGGGGATAAAGCGGGATTTTCTTACCACTAAGGCTGAGAATGAGAAACATGGTTCATGTCTGTGGTATTCTGTAGACGTTCCCTTTACGCTGGAGGTTTCTGCTCACACCTCCAAAGCACGATCACCAATTAGAACTGTCTGATTCAAATAAGTGGAGTGGAGGCAGAGAAGCCTTAGAGGGAAAAAAACCCACAGATAGGCGTGGACAGTGGCGAGACAGAGAAACACTAGTGATTCCAGAGCACTCACATTAATCAAGACACTACCCACATCGATCATGGAAGTGTTAGGGTTGATGCAACCGATAGCACAAGGCTGGAATCTTACCCTGCGAGCTTTTTAACTTGGTACCAGAGGGGCACCCTGCCCCAGTTTATCGCTGAAGTCTTAACATGTACCAATCCTTAGTCCAAAGATTTTTAAAAGCTGTGTTGTAAGTGCTACACCCCACTCCAGCCTCCCCCTCCTCATGCAGCCTAGTGCAAACTCTGGTGGGAGTTTTGGATCAGCCTGTACAGGCCTATTTTCTCACGCCGTTTGCTACCTCTTAGTGATTGCAGTAACCATAGAGCAGCATCCGGAGCAATGTAAGCCATTCCCTTCAGCAGTGACCTGGAAGGCCAGGACAGCCCCAGACGTCCCACTTGCCAGAAAGGCCATCCAGCAAAGCTGGACGCCGGAGAGTGTTAGAATCCTGCAGTGATGTGAGTGTCATAAATCACGACGCGATTTTTTCTTCCTGTTGCACGTGCTCAAAGATTATGCTCAGCACCCCTTTCTTTCTGTTAGATTTCCCAAGCAAATGCTTCTTGTGTCCATAGGACAAGCATTGAGATTATCGCTGGTTACGCTAGCTCCAAAGTAAACCAGAGCGCACTACGTGAGTCGGCGCAGCCAAGCCTGTGAGGCAAAAATAGCAGGCTGGTGTGCCGACATGATGGAGAGAATCAAAGAGACACTGTCTACCAGAATCTAAATGTCTGCAAATGAGCTTTCAGCCAATGCAGAGCCAAAAGAAATGTTTCTTCCATGGACTAATTTATTTTTGAAATCTGAAAGGAAGCAGTTGCTAAAGACAAATGGACATTGTGCTGAAGGTTCTAGAAATGAGACGTGGTGGCACAAAGGCACTGACAGTGAAACTGCCATCACTGGTCTTCATTATCCAAGCCGAGAGGGATTGAATAAAAGCTTGAACTAAAGCCAATAGAAGTGAATGGGAAGATTCCCACCGCCTTTAATGAGTTTTGGCGCTGAACCTAGATGAAGAAACGTAACTAGCAATGACTAAACTAGATTCTAAAAATCCTTTCACCCTTAACAGAACACAGTGGTGTTAGTAAGATAACAAAGGGAATCTGTTTACAATGCAGGGTTTTTTTCGAAAGGTGGCTACGTCCCACGTTGAATAAAGAATCTAAGCTTCACGCGTTGTCCTTGCGCAGGTCAGCAGCAGCAGCCGTCAGGCTGGGATCTCAGAGCAGAAACCCCAAACCTGCCCTGGCTCCCCTAGCAGAAAACCTGTCTTCCACCAGCCAGCATGCTAGCAGCGTTGGCATCCTCTCGCCAAGGCCAGCCGCTCCTACCTGGAAAGGATGAGTTGTCACACTGGAGAGGACAGGGGGCAACTGTGAACAGCTGTGAGTATAAACACAAAGCACTTCAAGTAAAGTCCCTGCCTCAAGGCTGCGGTGTGTCCTTCTTACGAGAGAGGGACCTGGTGCAGCCCCGTGGCACTGCAGAACCAGGACTCCTTGGCACAAATAATTGCAACACTAGGGAAGGAGGCGCAGAGAGAGCTTGTAGGAGGACAGCAGGACAGTTTTATCTATCATCTGCCCAGTTCCTGCTCACCTCGGGGAGTAGGTGTTGAAGGAAAGAAGAAGAAATATTTCATATTTTTTCATCATCTATGCTTCGAATAGACGCCAACCTTAGGAGCCCGTGATGGCTTTTGCAGGCAGGCTGACTTGGATGTAAGTCTTCCTCAGCAAGGTCACCGAGTGAGTCAACACAGGGCTAGGAGTAGGGCTCAGGACCAGCCCGTCTGAGCGGCTGTGTGCAGCTGGAGACAACAGGCTCTCCTTTGTCTCCCGGGAGTCACCGTCCTGGTCAGGGAGCCCTGCTCATGTCCTTGTTTCAGCACAGTCCACGCCATGAATTTCAGAGATAAACTATACGCTTCTTGGATGCTGTTTCCTTTGAAAAATAAAAGGTAGGAAGATCTTGTGGTCTCAGTGACTGCATTCTGCTATTTTGCCTGCAAATGAAAGTTAGGTATGGTCTTCCTCTTCGGTGCTCTTCCTTCTTCAAGTTTCTCCATTAGCGGTCTCTTAAACTCAGTGGGACGTCAGGCTTCAGATGCGAGGAATGATCTCGTTGTTGGGGCATTAGCCTCCTGTTCAACGGCACGATTCAACTGCTCCTCTGCCAAAGCCCATCTGTATGTTCTTGGGAAATTAACTCGATCTCTCTGTCCTGCTCCTCGTCTGTAAAGCTGGGTTAAGTATAGATCCCAAAGACACAGGGATCTTGTGAAAGTTCTGCTCCAGGCTCTGCGGTAACACCAGCTATAGAGTACAGTAGGCATCCTGAACAAGCAGTCTCAGCCTGGCAATACACTAGATTTACTAGCAAGGCGAGAATGTGCTTTGGGTTTAAATGGGAGAAGGATGTCACGACAGCCTCCCCTGGTACCACGGCATGGGGAGGAGCCTCACTGATCCTGGCAAGCTGGATTGGAACTGAAACAGTACTGTAAAGTCCGTATCACACAGCAGGTGAGTTCTGCTTGTTTCTGCCCATAATGTTCAGTAAGGGGTGAAGCCCACAAGAGAAAAAATAATTGCTGCTCCTCCTTTTTAAAAAAAACCAATGAACTTCCATGTTTTCTGGAGGCCAGACACCTGCCGTCTCACAGCCTGTTTACTAACACTTGAAGAACAAAGCAGGTTTTTTTTTTTTTAAAGCCTTGGTATCCCTAGCAATGCCACAAGGGTGTAGAGAGGTTCTTTGTCTTCTGGGCGTCAGGAAGAATGAAAAATACCGCAGGGATTTCGTCCACTAAACGACAGAGGTGGGAATAGCAAGGGCTTTCAGTAGGAAAACCAAGGACTTAAAAAGCAGCAAAGCGGGCTCTGAAGACTGACTTGTGCATTTCTCATCTCTGCGTCTGTCTCTCATCATTTCTTTGTACAAGTGTTTCTCTTAGTCTCTTGGCTGGCGCGTTTGGCAATTGGGATCGAGATCTGTAATCACAGCAACCTTTTTAGTTGTGTGTAGGGTAGTGCTCTCTTCAGATGAGGGTTAAACTCACAGTCTGTTTTAAAAATACAACCAAAACATGAAACTGCTGCTTCATCTTTTTTTCTCTTAGCTTTAAGCTCCTTGAGCCAGATTTGTTCCATTTCTCCGGGCAGCACGGAGTCCACAATGACTACTGGAGAAATTGCCATCTGCAGCTAACTGCACGTTTGCTCTGAAACTGTGTGTCTCTCGTTACTCATACTTTTGTGGCAACAGTTAGTAGGTCACAGAAAACTTCCTCTTGTTCTCCAGAGTCCAGGGGTATCCTAGGATTCATTGCCCCTTGCTACTGGCTTAATCCAAGATGGAAGCGCTTGGCGTGAAGGCAGGTTGTGTTGCTGCAGCGGCAGCAGCGATGCTGCGCGGAGGAGCTCGCCTGGGAGGCTTCCGCCATTTTGCAGGAAGGGGCCAAAGGGGAGCTCCACTGGAACCTCTTTGGGTGTGCCTCCGTCCGTGCTCAGATGTCAAGAAAAAGGACCATCTCTCTTGAAAAAGGTTGGGAAGGAGGGGAGGAATTGCACTTCTCTCTGTCCACACAGTGTGTCACCCTTACTCCATGCCGTTGTGCACTCCTATAACATTCTTAGGGATCATAAATGACTTTTAAAGGAGCAAACGTCACTGACTTACTCACAGTCCATAAACTGACAGAGTGCAGGTGAAAGGGGGACTTTACTGGTGACACCTTTAGCCTGCGGAAGGATTAAACTAGCAGCATCTTTTGAAGGAAGAGGCAGCTTTGGGAAATGAGTCACTGAGGGATCCCGCCAGCACCAGTGGGTTGGTGGGAGTGTTGCAAGGCCAAGAGCTGCCTCTTCCTTCCCAGCATTATCCCAGAGCACAAAGTCCTTTCAGTCTTTCCTTCAATATTCATAACCAAGCTTCCTATTTCCACCTGCTCGATGCTGCTTGCTGGAGCCAACGGGCACGAACACCAACACTGACTGCAGAGCCTCTTTAGAAAGATTTGGCTGTTGCTTTCACGTCAGCCAAAGGCAAAAAGGCTTTCTAACTCTTGTTTCTCCTGCAGCTCCCTGTGGCCTCATCGCCTGTTTTCAGATCTTCCCCTCAGTTCTCCTGCATCTCATTCAGCCATGCCGTTTTGTCTGCCTTCATGCGCTTTTGCATGATGAAGCCCTTTCTGTCCTCCCACCTCTTTTTGAGTCACGCTGCCCTCTCACAGCGACCCTTCTCCTCCCGTTGTCTGTGCACCCCCACGCCCCACCAGCTCCTCTGCTGCTTTCCTGCTTCAGCATGGCTCTGATTTGTCTTCACAGCCTGTCCCACGCCGTCAGCCTTCCTCCTCGTGTTACTGGTATTGCTGTACTTTCACCCTCCTTGCTTGTGTTTGGGCAGTTATGCCACACGTCCATGCCTAGCTACTGTGCTGTCCCAAACAGTACGTGTCCCTGCACAGTGCCACTGTTGCTCTGTGCTCCTTGGTTTCATCACAAGCAAGCTAAAGCCGTTGCGCTATTCTGTGTTTCATATGTACTGCATCACCCTTGCTCCAGGGAGTAGCAGGTTTGACCTGGGGCAAACTGGAGGGAACGTACTTGTT
This sequence comes from Steatornis caripensis, assembly GCA_013398225.1. NCBI lineage: Eukaryota > Metazoa > Chordata > Aves > Caprimulgiformes > Steatornithidae > Steatornis > Steatornis caripensis. The sequence goes on from VZSC01015422.1 coordinate 475,669, forward strand.
TGGGTAATAATATCATTCCCGCTTTCCTTGATGAAGTAGTGATGACAGTTTGTGTGGAAAGAGGCAAGGTGCAGGATTCGAAAATCACAACGTGTCTTCTTTCCAAGGAGACATGTAATTGCATTGGAGGTTTACCTGTGGAAGTAGAATTCAGCACATCTTCTTATTCCCCAGCTACATTGACTCTATTACTCTGTTTCAGCGGCTTTTTGTTACTCTATTAGAGGTACGTTGCAGTGGTCTCAGAAAACCCATGGTTTTCAGTGGAACTGTTTCAGGAGTAAGGGACTATTCAAAATGCATAAAGGTGGCAGAATCTGGCAGATGGAAACTGATACAGAGACGTAACAAAGAGCGTTTCAGAAGGTGCTTTCTGCCAATTTTATGCACTGTATTAAAATTTAATAGGCATGAAGCCACTAGGGTTCTGTAGAAATCTAACACTGTTTTATGGAAATTGTTTAAAAATATATAAGCTGCGTCTTCTGTTAGTGTGTATTGGCAAAATCAGTAGCGCTGGGCTGCTATACACCGTCTGTCTTTCCGTGCCATATAATTGAGTAACAAATAAGTTGTCTGCCATAGATTGTTGCAGCATGGTCACGAATTGTACGTTGAAATTATTAGCGTGTGTTAAAGCATATAGCATTCTTCTAGAAGAGTTCTTCTTTTAGTCCCCATGAACGTCAAAATAATGCTACAGCTTGGTGGCTGAATAATAGCATCCTTCAAATCCCTTCTCCTAGCCCTGGAAACCCCAGCCAAAGTTTAGATCTCCCTTTGACAAGTAAGGTCATGACATCCTTACAGCTCTGATATTAGCTCAGTTCTGTGTGATTTGACCGTTCTTTGTCCTCTTCCTTGACTCAAGAAAGCAATGCCCCTGAATGACAAGGAAAATGTTCCAGGGTCAGCTGCTAATAACTTGCCTTTTGCCATCCTGTCTGGCAGTAGCTTATTACGAGTATTGGCCTGGACAGCAACAGAGATTTTGCAAGGGTTTGCAATGTTATGGTGATAAAGAACTATTTACTGCTTCAGTTTCTTAGCAATGTTGATGTCACTCCTCTACCCTCTCCAAACAAAAAGCAAGATAGGGGAAACGGTTTAGAAAAGAAGGAAAGCACGGATCTTAGGGAGTGTCCACTGCACACTTCGCTTTCCCAGGGTGAATATCTTGGCTTCCTCCTTTCCACGGGCCGCTATGGTAGTTGCTTACGCTGAAAAGTCATGTTATTCAGTTACAGTCCCAGCTTCTTTTAATGCTATTTACCAGCTGGAAATCAGGAGGAGAGCCAACAGCATGGGAGCAGCCAGCTCCCTGCGCTCCTCGAGCAGCCAGCCCTCACACCGTAGCGTGGGGCTGCTGCCGTGGCTGTAAAGACCGTGCTGCTCTGAGCGGAAAGGCAGCAAGTCTTTTATTTGTCCTCCGACATTCCTTCTGCTTTTGCACAGGACGGGGAAGACAGGCAGGTTTAAAACCTGTGGGATGCTTGCCTGCAGATGATTGCAGAGAGGCAGTGCATGTCTAAGGATGCTAGTAAGACATGAGACTTAGTTGGGAACAGCACAGAGGAACGGGTGAGGGAGAAGCAGCTTCCTGTGATGTTCCCCATTTAGCACAAAAACATTTAAGAACATGAGACCATCCATAGTACATCGTATCAAAGATTCGTCTACTCCATCATCCTGTCTGACAGCGGCTCAAATTGGAGGCATTCAAGACCGCAGTAAGGAAATAGTCTTTTCCAGGATTAGTTTCCCAGCCTGCAACCATCTGGGCACATGCTGACTGAGAGGTGGTGCTTTTTTGCTTAATAACGCTTGGTGTCTTTGTCCGCTGTGACCTTAACCACTCTCTTCTTGAGGGCACCTGTGCTTTTAATATCTACAGCAAGGTTTTCCGTAGCCTGTCTGCAAGGTGCTTGCAGAAACATCTCCCTTTGGCTTCTTTTCCGCATGCCACCGGTGAGTTTCATTTACTGCTCCCCAAGTTTCTCAGCGCAGCCCTTGTTCCCTCTTCACCATTCTTGTGCCACTCCCGTGATTTTGGGGACCTGCGTCATTCCCTCCCTCCCTCAGTTCCCTGTTTTTCATACTGGAAGTGCCCAGTTTGCTTAGCCAGTCCTGGCATTGAACTTGTTCCATATCACCTTATTTTTTTTAACGTTTTCCGACGGAGATCAGTCTCTGACTTGATGCTAATAAAGGAAGCAATAACTTCCTCTGCACCTATGGAACAAAAAGCTCCGAGGAGTGACAGTGCAGGCCAAGTCTGCAGAAAAGGGAGTCAGCTGGGATGGGAAGGGTTTTGGCCCTCATAAACCAGGAGGACCATAGAGAGTTTCCCATCGGCCAAGAAAAAAAGAGAAGCAAAGCAGAAAGCGCTCTCGAAACTATTTGGGAAACAGGGAGACTTTCTGAGACAAATCTCCCGAGTGTCCAAGTCTGTCTGTTTTCTGCGCTTAGTTCAGGTTTTGTTTTCACCCACGCTCACACCTTGTGCTGGGTTCTCACCAGCCTGCTTTAAGAAGCCACCTGGGCATGACATCCCCAAACGAAGACCATAAGCCCCTCATTTGGAAACACCATCTCCGCCAGCCACAGCCCTGCAGGATTTCATTCTCTCTTTCCTTCCCCTTCTTACAACTGACCTGTGCAACTTACCCCAAACGGCAATGCTTTGAAGGGTCCCTCCGTGCTCAGAAGCTCACCCTGAGGTGCCTTAGAGGGGAGTTAATCATAAAGAAGACGTTTATCTCTTTCTCGTTCTTTTAAAACGTCTCGAGATGAGCAGTAAATTCACAGAGGTAAATCCCAGCCACAGAGTGGGATGAGCCCACAATCTTCATACGGAAATCACCATGGACATCTGATAGCGCACTGGACAGTGCATTCACTCGGATTTATCCGGGACAGACCACGGTTACCAAGGGCTATCTTGCCCTCTATTCTTGCACAATATGGTAGTGACATACAGTGCTGCAGACTATTTGATCATTTCTCCTCAGCTGCCTGTGGTCTGTTGCCACGTGTTGTCTCTGATGTGACAGAGGCCCAGAGAGCCATTACATGGGAAACTCCAGGGAAAATGGGAAAGCTGCTTATTTTTCTTGGCATACGAATGATTGTTCTGGCCAAAATGAGTCCAGTTTTGTGTGTGTTTATGTCACACTTTATTATTTGCATGGCTAGTCCTGGTATGGGTTTCAGGGGCTGGTGGTTTTGTAATTTGTACAACCCTTGGTCTGTCTGCTTTCGCTGTCCTCCACTGTAGTTGTGGCAGTTTCCTTTTTTATTACCACTTTCTCCTGAGGGAGCAGCAATTTATGGTCAGAGGTTAACCTCGTTTGCTGAAGCATCCAACGTCTATGCCAATAGATCTATAAAAATGGAGAACGGGGACAAAGAGATGGGAAATAAATAAAATAGATACTTTTCAAATGACATACACAGCCATTCTTGTTGAGACACAGAAACAAAGGAATTTCTGTAATGGCTGAGATCAATATCAGTCCAGTGTTCTGCCTTTGTCGGTATTTTGTAGCAATACTTTGGAGGAAAAGGACAACACCATTAAGTAAAATTTGTGGAGCCATCTGCTTGTAGCGTGCTTTGCTCTCTGAGCCAATTTGCTTCCTGAGCCAAATGCTAATCGGTGGACACCTTACAGCGTAACATTCCCTTATCTCTACAGGTTTTTACACGGCTCTGTGCGACCGTGGGTCCTCCCCTTGTGCATACAGCGCTGCTAAGCTCTTGACTTGGATGACATTTTATGGTAACGAGTTCTGCGGATTAGCTGGGCATAAAGATGTTTCCGTTGCATAGCGATGGCAAGTGGCTGCAACTCAAACTTTCCCATCACTCTACCTACCTACAACTTTGGAAGCAGCTGGAAGAAATGCAGTGCTGTGAGGCTTCACACCAGTGTGAGGGAAAGGACGGGGCTGGATGCATTTGTATTATGAGACCTCGAGTATCCTAGATTTGTCTGGGCAACTCGCATGAGTGTGTGAGCGCTGAAGTTCAGGGATTAGTGACTCTGGCAGCTATAGCACGTTTCTTTTAAAGTCCAAGCGCTTGGAATTAAGTGGATGTGCCAGATGGGAGGCTTGGGGTTTTTTTCAAGGTAGATTCTAGCCTTTGCGTGTGTGTGTACGTCTGTGTGGGACTACAGAGAGCAAAACCAGAAGGCAAGTAAGGAGATCTGGAGAACGCGATTCCTTTCCCTTCAAAAACATACTAGAACTTTATCACTGATGTGGAAGAAGGAGAAGGAAAAAACACTTAATTCTTCAGACTGCGATAGCAGCCACAGACTTTCTGGCATTCCTGACGACGAGATTTTTGGTCTGTTGTACACAACACTCTGTCTCCTAGTTGCAAGAGCGACTGCTTCCAAATGTGCCCTCTGGGCAGTGCCTTTAGTACTAAACATGGACAGGGAGACCCTTTGGTACCGTACCAGCTGTAGGACTGGTCCTGCAAAACTACGGCTCACCTCTCGAGACCATAGGGTGGTGCTACATCTGTTTAGTATTTTGATCTATTTCGATGTTATGTTTCTATTCTATTTCTATAGTATTTCTTTCTTTTTCTGTTTGCATGTAGACGTGGAACGTAGCTGTAATGCTAACTCCATGCACACATGACTTCCACGGCCTATAATGAGGGAAAAATAAGGCAGGATTCATTTCAACTTTCGTGTTCCATCCTCTCCTTCCTGCCTCACAGGTTTTTTTTCATGACATTCCACATTAATCATAAACATGCAGTGTTGGTGATCGAGCAATTATCCAGGTAAACATCAAGCTCAGTTGCCGATTCTAGGGCAGGGTGTGCGGTTTGATTGACACGTGTCGGAAACGGTCTGTTCTTGGAGATGACTCGCGTATTGCCCACCCGCCCGCTCTGCTGTTTGACCGCACGCTGAGATCTGTTTCCTACTGTCCATCCGGCACTGTCCTCACAGCTAATGTGTTCTGGTCTTTTCCCCAGTAGCCACCAAGAGCACGTGATCACCATCTCTGTTGTTGGCTATTCCTTATTGATCAGTAGATCGGTTCCTGGAATTAACGATGACTCAGGTGCACTAAACTGTTAGACGACTGTTCAGGCAGTGTGAGCAGGGCAATAATAACCCAGCTCCTTCGCAGAACTGTGGGACTTGTATTTCTCACTGAGCTTCCTTTCATTTTCCCATGGGGTGGGGGTTGATATGGATGCTTTCTGGTTCACAGCCATGGGTGGGTGTCCTGTGTGTCTCAGCCAGCCTCAGGCTTCACCTCCCCTGCGTGTAATGCAGCTACTTCTGTTTCCTCGGTAGAGCTCTGTCCTGATTTTGGCTTCAGCATAGATGACTCTGTTAGCGCTTGCTGGACGGAGCAGCTTATCAGTCTTGGCTGATAGCTGGTTAGCTCTGCAATGTATAGATCAGTCGATACGTTCCTAATTCGGTCCCCCAGAAATGGGCTCAATGTGACAAGGCAATGGTTTTAGGTTGCAAGAGTCACGTTTGGCTGAGTTGGCAGCTTCCCTGAGACTGAAAGAAAATATTCTAAGCACAATAAAGAGTACTGTAAAGCCTAGCTTTAAATAAATATTAGGCTTTGACACTAACTGGAAGAAGCCAAATTTCCAGCTGTAGATAGGATGCCCAGCTCCTAGGAATGTAAGCTGAGATTCTTGGCGCACTTCTCCACAATTTAATAATCATTTGGGCTGAGAAAGCCCCAAAGTGTTGTTGTCCATCAAAGTGATTTTGAACATAAGTTTAAATTGTCCAGGGAACTCCTCTAATTAGCTACAGCCTGACACGGGGTCTGTTGCTTGCTGCAGAGCCTGCAAACACCCTCACCCAAGCTCCTGAAGTANAGCCCCAAAGTGTTGCTGTCCATCAAAGTGATTTTGAACATAAGTTTAAATTGTCCAGGGAACTCCTCTAATTAGCTACAGCCTGACACGGGGTCTGTTGCTTGCTGCAGAGCCTGCAAACACCCTCACCCAAGCTCCTGAAGTATTCTGCATCCTGCTCCAAACACGGCCCTGCCCTCACTCGAATAGGCTGGACAGAACTTGTAATGGAGAGGTAACAGCAGACCGTGAACCCCAGTCCGGTGCAGAATTCCCATGAAAAACATAGTTTGAGGTTACTCATCCATGTGGTTATTTTTTTGGCGGGTCCTGTTTGGTAAACTGCCCTGTGTTCCATGTTTACTGATGGGAACAGGGTGGGGATCGCTGTTGCACTGAACGATTATAAATACGTGCCGCGTCCTTTCAGCAACGGATAAAGCAACTCCCCTGGTTTGAACCAAGTGACTCCAGCTCAACTTTGAGAGCACCCAAAGTGCGTGATCCACAGGCTGTAAGATTCCCTGGTGGCAGACAGAACATCCTGCAAAAAAACCCCAAAGCGTAAACAAAACGGCCTCCTGTGAGCTAAATACAGGGATACACAGGAAAAGCTTTTAATCTTGGATAGACAGTCGTAATTGTCTTGTCTTCCTCTCCCCTAAAGAAAAAAGAGAATCCTATAAAACATGTTTTACTACCTAAGACATTGTCTGACAAACGAGAATGGGAGAGGGGAAGGAATTCTTTCACCTTGTGAAAGAATTAAATCCTAGGCTCCGATCTAGGACATTAGTGCAAAACGCATCTCATATGCTCACAGAATAAATAGGCACAATTTCGCCAGGAGAAATGTAGATGAGCAGCATCAATGGTGCATTTAATTTTCTTTCCGCTGTTCTGGACAGTTGTTTTCCTGGGGATCAATGAAAACTTTAACTGCTAGAAATCCCACACCTGGCAGGAGAACAGTGAACGGTATTAACAATGTAAATCCCACTGGACTGCATGCACCTAGAAAAAACACTAGAAAAAACCACAGCCCTATAGAGGCCGGAGGGTGAAGATTTGGGGCCCGTGTCCGTGCTCAGGCTGCAGGTTATGTCTGGGGCATTGAGAAGAGGAGGTTCGGTCCTTTGGCTTCTCCATTCAGACCGCATGCCGAGCAGAGCTTGGCTGACTCTGAGCCCTGAGGTATCCGGGATCCGGCTGCTTTTAATCGTATGTCCCAAATTTTTGTGTCGTCCTCACGCACCCAGGCTTGTCTTGAGTCTCTTTCTCTGGCCACTTGGTTCAAGTCAGCTTAGGAAAATAAGTAAAAATCTCTTTATCCTGAATCCATCCCTGCTCAAGAAACAAGCAGGGGATTTCGTGGGGAGTGTGGAGAGATTGTGCAGAGAGGGGAGCAGTGAGAAGACAGACCCCAAATAAAAGCCTGTTACCGTATTACTCTGCTCTGGTACAAAAGAGCGTGAGTATCGTAATGACAGGCGCCCCGCACCACGTACTGCGAAGAGACCCCAGGAAAAGTCAGGGCTGTTGTAGGAACACGTGCAGGGACACATCCTAAACCTGCCGCCTTGCGTGAGGGGGCCTGGCCCGACCCGCCGTGCTGTGTCTGGGGAGCTGGAACAGCGGCCCAGTGGTTGAGCTTGCCAAGCATGTTGGTTCATGCCAGATGCAAGGTGTGGTACCAAGGCAATCAGGATTGAATATTAGGTGTTTTTGAAGAGTCAACAACAAAAGTTCTGTAAACTTTCCTCTGGTCGGCATTTCCGTCCATGCTGATGGGATGCATTGGACTCTGACCCGTGGGTCAGAATTGTGGTTCCTGTGTGCAATAACAGCAAAATCCCCACTGAAGTCTACAGGAACAAACTCCGTACCTTTTTCCCACTGTGAAATCCTTCCAGAGCGGCTTCGCCAAGCCTCTGCACATTACATTTCTCTTCAGGGCTTGCAGTAAATATGCGTGTGGCCTCTGATCCTGGATTTCAGGGTCTTTAATTGAACACACCATATTTCATTTCATTCTCAGGTTAAAGTCTGGCTTTTGGGGTTGCTTCTCTCAACTTCCTCCAGACAGAAATTCATCGCAACTCTTCTAAGAGTGTTCGTGCACACAAGGCAATGATCTCATGTCACGCCGAGACTCTGATCTTAGTAGCACTCCCGCATCCCTAAATTAATTTTAATTTTTTAAGACAAGTGGAGGCAAATGTGGCCTAATGTGAAGGAGGAGCGAATTAGGTGCCCGTTTTCTCAGCAAGGCTGTGGTGCCTGCATGACGGAGCAGCCGATCATCCCTGGAAAGGAAATGCGTGTGAAGGCGTCTGAGGTCCAAAAGCTGAATTACATCCTCTCTGCCTCGAGACTGCTTTTTCGTCACCACCCTTCCCTCTTGAAGTATTAATAGCTTTATGGTGAGATAGTTTCAGTTGTAACAGGAGAAGGAAAAAAAAAGTAGAACAAGGACCCGAGCCAGATCCTCACCTGACGTAGCCTTTGTAGGAGGAACCAAACCTCCGTGTGTGTGTGTGTGTGTGTGTGTGTGTGTGTTCATCAACACTAAGGCAAAAGCTGTTGTCATGGCGTTAGAACTTCTGCAAGCAAAGATAGGAGCAACTTCTTTTTTTGTCAGTTCGATTGGTTCTTCATCCTAAACATGTGTAGCATGTTCAGGACAGTTCTCACAACTGAATCTGAAGGCAGACCGTTAACCTTTGTCAGCTTCAGGAGGGATTTAAGCTTTCCCTTGATTTCGTATTTTACCTCTTGTTATGTGTTCCACAGCAGTGTGGCAGGAACAATGACTTGTCCTTTTGTAATGCCTTTTAATGACTTCAAAATGATTTGAAACCGTTCAACACTTGAAAAAAAGAACTGGGTCAGTTCTGCCTTCCTCATTTTGGAGATGAGGACAAACAGGTAGAGAGGTTAAATGGTTTGCCCTGAAAAAAAGGAAATGTATGTATGGTGCAATTCGGAAGAGTACCTGAAACTTTTGGCTCTGTTACCTCTGTACTTAGCACAGGAATGAATTTCCTCCTTCTGTGAAAATTGCTTCCTCTATGATCACTGACAGTGAGTCTGCCAGCCAGAAAATTGTGATTAAAGAGACCCCAAAGAACATCAGCAGCCCAAAGCTGAGCGTTCTCTCTCTGCAATGAACTGGAAGGATGATTTAGAGGGAGCTTTTAGAAGAGAATGGAACTGGCTCCGGTGTCTTCAACTGAGGGGTGAAGTGACTGTAAAAAGTGTCAGGGCCTCCCAAACCAGCCTTGCATCTGCTGCCAATAGCGCAGCCCAGCACCCTGTGAATGTGAGGCAGAACTGGAGCAAGAAATCAAACCGCAGGGTGTTTTTTACCCAATCACGTACTTGTAAGGAAGCTGCAGGGTACCAGTGAACACACGTGGCTAGCCAACAGACGTCGTAAGGACTTCTTCTTTCCGTTTCTGTTTGCTTTCATTGCTAGTCAATCCCTGGACCTGGAATTCCCTGGGGAATACCTGGCTCTTGATGCTCTCTTTTATGCAGGGCCTCATGAGAGCTTGTGTTTTTCTGGTAGCGACAGTTTCTGCAGCGATGAGGTTGCACAAGACTCTCGGTTTTCATTTAATGGTAAAATGAAGTTTCCAGCCATCACAGTTGCAGAGAAAAGCCTAGGTGACAGCTCAAAGAATACGCAAGCTTGAAATGTTTCATGCCAGGCCATCTACATCAAATCACCTTGAAACAAAATTAACACGGATTTCAGTGTGTTGTTTTATCACCTTGCAGAGGAATGGCAGGCTTAGAAAGCAGTAGCTGTTCTGAAGCATTTTAAGCATGTGAGATTTATTCCCAATTTATGTGACAATATAGTGACAGTAGGTCAGATGAAACTGAATAGCACTTCAATAAAGCCTCAGCAAAGTATCTCAGGAAGCTTAAAGAGAGAAAACCAAATGCATGGTTGTGCTACACCATCTCAGAATTACAAAAGGAATAATCTGCATTTGTACCCACCTCCTATCCAAGGACGATGCAGTCTCACACAAAACGTAGTGCACTTTGCAACCCTTATTTTCAGTTGCAAAGTACCTGAGGATTTCCTGAGTGGAAAAGCTGCTTACTAAAAACAACCCCGTGGCAGTTCCTTCAGTGACCTTCTCCTTTGGCTTAAAATCTGCCTGCATTTGACCTTCACCTTTGGCTTGAAATCTGCTTGTATTTACTTCCAGTTGCATCTCTATCACGTTTGCTTTTAATAATCAGGTTTTGGCTTACGAAAGAAAGTTTCTCAATCTTGTGATTCCTCTGGGACCATCTCAGAGCTACCGCAATCAGCATGAAGTGCTTTTGACGGCAATGTAAAATGTGCCATATCGGCCTTCAAAGAGAGTCCTCTGACAGCTAAAGCGCTCTTAGACTGAAGATGAGCAAATCCACCCCCCAAAGATCAAAGATATTGATTCTGTTTCTGTAGTTTTCCTCCTTGCATATATAAACACTGCCAAAGTACCTAGTGTGATGACATGATCTTGTCAAGTGAGGGATACCTAAGCAGGAGCAGTTGTTTTAGTCAGCGCTGCTCGTCCTGGAGACCCCAAAGTTCCCCTGGATGGTAAGCAAGCTTCATCTTCACCAGACGTGACGTACAGCGAGGGCACGTCCCCTGCGCCGACAGCATCTGCGCATCTTGGTGCGGCCCGGGTGGGTTATGTCCACGTGGTCCTCCTCAAAGTGGTACCACGGTTCGTTTTGGTAGGGAGCGTCCATGTCATCACCTTTGTTCTGTAGCATGGCACAAAAACCTCGACAGATCTGGCTCGAGGCTGTTGTCTGAATTTTAAAGTGTAGCTCCTACAAGAAAGAAAGCCCGATTTCATTATCCTAACAACTTTTCCTTCCTTCTTGGTGGATCCTTGGAGAGGAAGGCAGAAGACGAGGTCTCCAAAGACACGACAGGATTTCCAGCAGGAAGGGCGGCATGTTCTTATCTAAGACACTTACTGGAAGGGGAAGGATGGGAAATGTTGATTCATCAGTAACTGTTGCGGAACAAATATTTAAAAAATGGCTATATTTGCGTGTTGTTTATAAATAATCATATTTTTAAATGCCATGTCAAGAGCAAGATTATGCTGGGAATCACTGATGTGATCCTGGACAATCTGGCAACTTTGTGTGAAAACCAGCACCTTTTTTTGGTTATCTACAGAATTAAAAAGGGTGTGAGAGCCCCTGGAGCCAAAGGGATCAGGGACCAAGGAGTTATTTAGAGAAACAGACTGGAACATTCATGCTTGAACAGGGACGACGAGGCGTACGGGGTCTAGAAGAGCCAGCATGACCTATGGAAAGCAACGACAGTCCCAGTGAGGTAAATACCTTCTCATTCACTTGAAATATGGCAGGAGCTGATAGCAACTGCGGGAACGATCTTTTTAGAGAGAAATTGATTTTCACAAGATTGCCAGTCGAGAAAAAGATTGCATTGGCATTAGCAGAGCACGTACAAAATCCAATGTTCGCTTCCACCCCTCCAAATGGACAAAACATCAAGATTTTTGACAGCGAAAGACCTGACCGTCTGAAAAGTAATTTTCAGTGGACCTGCAGATTCTCTTCCTGCAGGCTGAAGGACAAAAATAAGCATTCTCTCCCATGTGGCAGTTTACTGCAGTCTGCCTGTCGCGTTGGCCTGTGAGCACAGCATGTCTGAGCCGGCTGGGCCTGGCCAGCGGATAGGGATGAATGCATTTCTCTCTGTGTTCAATCTGCAAACGTCCCCTGCACTGTTCTGTAGCTTTATTTTGTGCCAGACATAAAAAAGGGAGATAGTGATTATTTAAGGACAATAACAATGTTTATTTAAAACTACTGCATCTAAAACAGCGGGGAAAAAAATGCAGATTCTATCTTTATATTCCAATATGGACAATAATATTGTTGTATCAGCTCCATATGTGTCGTCAGGACATAGCTCGTTGCATCTTCCCCTTCTTCTCCCGTTACCAGCCACACCAGTGAACGCAAAGGACACTTTGCCTTTGCTCCTCGAGGCAAGTCCTTACACAGCATGGCTTTTAAACTGTTGATGATTTTCATGTCAAAATCAACCGGATTTCAGGAGTCAGGCAGGGCTTGTCAAACAGTTGGGTTCTGGGTATTGGGAGACGGAATGCAAAACAGTAATTGGCTTTGGAGGAGGTGGGAGTCACGGGGAATGAGACAGGGCCTGAAATGACGGTTTTCCTTGTTGACATGTGCATCTGAGAGAGCCTTGAAATGTCAAAATAACACAAAATTGTCCCAAAAGCTTTTAAAATTACGGCAAGTGTTACAGCGAAGCATCCTGTGATGCTTGAGTACCACGTAAGCAATGAGTGGAGCAAGGCAGGATGCAGCCAGCACCATGGCACATGCCGTCTGTCCTGCAGAGACAGCGGGGCTGTACGGGGTGGGAGTGATCATTGAATCACAGTGTAATTTAGGCTGGAAGGGAGCTCAGGCCTGCAGGTCATCTGGTTCAGCCACCACTCGGGGCCAGGCCAGCTCCATCTGAAATGTAATAGTTTATCTTATAGGAAATGTGATGTGTCCTCTTCCGACAGCTAGCCGACGTCTGTTCTGCTGCATGTCACCGAAGCACCTAAGCACCTGAGCACTGTCTGGTTGGGGTTTGTTTGTTTTAAAAATCGTTTCTCCCTCCTCCTCGTAAACAAACAAGAAACATTTCCTCATTCAAAATGTGGACGTGGGCTGGGGGAGAGGAGCATAGGGAGGAGGAGGAAACCAGGAGCGCGGAGAGCAGGAAGTATTCTCCCTATCTGCGGAGAGAAAAGAGAGAAGGTGGAGAGGCCACCAACATACAAGTTATTAACGGGGCTGCGGATGTGTCTATTTTACTTGCAATAACCGATGAAACTAGCTAATAAAGGAAAATCATAATTTTTAAGGCAGATGAAAGGTAGTCAAGGAAACCCAATATCTTCCCTCCTCTGCTGTCTAGCCTCAGGAAAAACACATTCTCGGATACTGATGCCATCATGATAAAATCACTTTTTAAAAATAGCTGCACCTGTGCTGCTAGTAGTGCTAGATTATTAATATGATGAGAACTGTTCCCATTTGTCTGGCAATTTCCATCACAGTGCTACCATTAACCTGTGCATCCCTGTCCGCCACCGGGAAGAGACATCAGGCCCAGCCTCGTCTGAGCAAGTTGTATGCCTCAGGAGCGTGGGTTTCATTTTTAACAGGTGAGGAAATTATTTGAGGCGCCATCAGGAATGGGAACAAATGGCAATGGCTGCGCTGCTTTCGGAGGGCGTACCTGAATCTGCGCTGAGGTTCAGCTCCTGTTGTGAGAGAGGAGAGGTAGGGGTGGAAGCAGGAGCCGCCTCCGGCTTTGGTGTCCCTCACTGCTCCTCTTCACAGAAGCAATATGGGCTCTGTCCCGGATGGACCTGGCATTACATGCTGGGGGATGTGATGGTGGCTAAGCTACGGCCAAGAGCTGCCAGCAAAAATCTTTCCATCCCCTTGTGCGCAGGCCCTGGGCATGAATTTAAGATCTAGCTCATCTTTGTTTCACCAGCCAACCTGTTTCTTCGTGGCTGGAGAAAGTAGCTGGGCAGGGGTGCTTTGTTAGTCTCGTGCCTTACGCTCAGTTTTGGTTTGTTAGGGGAAGTGCCCCTTCAGGTGCCTGACGGACCCAAAATCGCCTCCGGATTGACTTAGAGAAGGAGAGCGAGGCAGCGCGATCCCAAGTGGCGTGGTGCGGGAACTGACATCGGGTGACATTTTATGAGAAATATTTACATGTCCGGGTCTGATAAAGCTTCATTGTGTAGCTGCTAGTTTCCTTCCAAGGGCTGCGAGGACGGCTCCGTTGTGGCTCTGAAGGAAACGAGGACGGGGTGGAGACTCGCCCAAAAAACGCATGAAATATTTTAGAGGTGAACTGTGGAGAATCCGGAGGGAAGCAAGGGCAGGGCAGGGCGGGAAGGGGAGTCTGCTGCACGCAGACAGCGGGCTACGGTCTTGGCTGACACTGCGGGGCATTTGGCACTCCGAGGGAAGGGTAAATGCAGAGATAACTGGGCAGGGATGTGGGTGTATAGCACGTCGGTCTACGAGGCCAAGTTTCCTGTGACCTTTAACAGTCCTGCTGTGCAGTTATTGAGCTGTTAAATAGGAACAGAAAGGTCATCGCCGCCTTCCCCCTGACTTGGGACTGCTCTCTGATGCTTTGCTGCCGGGGGCTGCCCTAAGGCGCCCCGTGCCTGTGGTGAGCCACTGGGGTCCGGCATCACCACATGCCAAACCAGCACCTCCTCTCACAGCCAGAGCAGTCAGAAGTAGCTAAAGGGAAGGTCTGTTCCCCTTATCCTGTGGAAATCTTGAAGGACTTGTTAGAGGAGCTGCAATGTGGTCGTGTTTCCACTGATCATGCACTTAGGGAGAAGCAGAGTTTTCAATGCCGTTTTGTGCTTTTCCGTCACATTCATTAATGATCTTCTGGTGGAAGAGTAGCGTGAATTTCCACCCAGATGATGACGACAATGATGCAGGAACTTGGAGTAGGATAGCAATAAGAAGTAATTGTAAGTAATACTCAATTAGTCACGCTGAGCTCTCTGGACAGAGCGCTTTTCATCCCAAGGGATTCCCATGCACTTGCATGCGCTGGCCGAGCTTACCCCCGTTAATTTGCTGCAGAACCTGGGGCTGTAGCGCTGCCAGGCAGTAGCAGAATCGATTACTTTACTGTACTCGCATCTTGGTCTTACACAGATATCCTGTGCCGTGGAGGACACAGATCACTAGGAAACTGCTTTTAGCTCATCTTTTACTCCTCAGCATCTGCCCTGCTTCCTCCTAGCTGGCATTGGTAATTGATAGTCCATCACGTTGCCTCGAAACAGACCCAGACAGTAGGACATGGTGCATGGATGGCACAGCCTGAGCAGCTGCGAGACCCTGCATGATTTAAGCCTCCTGTGCCTCGGTTTTCCCACCCGTGGGGTTAGAACACCGTGAAGTACCCTGGTACGGGAAATGCTGTAGGAAAGCTAAAGTTTGCTGAGCACCAACTGAAAATGTGTTCGCCCACCAGCGCGACGCAGCACGCTGGGGTGGAGCTGAGCAGCTGCTGAATAAATCCCAGCACCTTCCTGTGCTGTGTGGTTCCTTGAATCATCCGGTCCCGCCTGCGAACCAAGCCCTGCTCGAGAGGAGCGAATCAGGCTAGAAATAATTGCTCTCCCTGAGTGAGTGACGGGGGATTGCTGGCCTGTCCACACGCAGGTCATGTTAGTGATCTCTCCTGAGGAGCAGAGAGGAGAGGGGGAGGAAAAATTGCAGTGCAAAAATGAGTCGCTGGAGGCAGGTCCCTAGCGTTATCTTTGGTTAGTTTTTCCAGCTTAAATAAACAGGTGTAAAAAGTAAGATAAATGGAGAAAAAGTTTTTTCTCCTTTTTTAAAAATTATTTTAAATACTTCTAGCGTTAATAAAATCACGCTTAATCATAAGCCATGTGGCACTGAATGAATGACACAGGAATGATATTCCCAGTAATTCCAGGTGGGCAGTTTACAGTGAGCATTTTAAATGTAATAGGGATTTTAGTGCGGAATGCATATATATATATAGAGAGAGAGAGGCAAATCAACCACAGGACCATTGCTGCCACCAGTGGCACAAGTGGACACTGTGTTTTTCCAGGGTTCGTGGAAGTGCAAGCCTGACCTGGCAGCTTTGAAGCCAGGCTGTTACAAATTAATGTAAGAACAACAGTTTCCCATGCTTCGATAAATTGGGGTGCTGGTCACAAGCGTGACAGCCCATGCAGAGTCTCCGCGTGCACCTGCTTTGGGTACCAGTCCTTTGGCACGTGCAGCCTGAAGGTAAGTGCATTTTGATGGTATCAATGAACACCGGCAAAAAAGAGAAACCATTTTTTTCCTCTGCACTCTATGATTTTGCAGAGGAGAAATGTTTCAGATGCTGTTGCTTGATTGAAAAAAATCAAGTAAACGCGAAGCTGAGAAACTTTAGGACTGATTTCTGACAGCAGTTACAAGAGGCTTAGAGCGGTGAACTTCCAGGGTTCCAATACGACCAAGCGGAATAGAAAATTGATGTGATAAAAGAAGAGGCTGGTGAAACAGACATTTTTCATTTCCCACCCTGAAATATACTGTAGTTCATGAAATTATTCCTTCAGTTGAAGGAATAACATTTAAGCGCAATAAGATCAGGAATTCAAAAGACTCCAAGAGAGAGAGCTTCATCTCTAAGACAGCACATGCAGGGGCAGTCCGACATTTGATTTCTTAGGAAAACGTAAAGTGAAGCTAGAAAATGGGACACAGTTAAAATTTACTGAAAACTTGGGTACAGTTTGGAATCGGTCCGAACAATGCAATCAGTGTTGAGTGAATAATCTGCTCGGCGATGTTGCCTCTTTATTTCTGCTTACAAATGCTTCGTGAACAGCTTGCAATTTTCTCAAATACACCCATTCTTTTCTGGAGGTACTTGCTATTCATCAGATAAGTTTTATGAGTAATTCTCAGTCTTTCCTTCCTCGGTTCTATATTTAG
Organism: Steatornis caripensis; assembly: GCA_013398225.1. Taxonomy (NCBI): domain Eukaryota; kingdom Metazoa; phylum Chordata; class Aves; order Caprimulgiformes; family Steatornithidae; genus Steatornis; species Steatornis caripensis. Next base: position 492,124 of record VZSC01015422.1, read on the forward strand.
ATTTTCTGCTGCGGAGGCTAATATTGAGTGGAGGCTTAGGTCACTCATTACTATTTCTATTCTCTGACTGAGTGCAAATACGCAGAGTTCTGAGCGCCAGACTTCACTTCAAATGTCCTCTAATTTCTGTTAATATACTCATCTTCTCCAACACTGATCAGAAATGAATTTAAAAGGAAAGTGTACAAATATTAATTGACCTCAGCACCATTTTGAGCTGCTGTGGCACCTATTTGATGTACTGCTTTCTCGTTCTAATTTTAAAAACACCAGACACAAAAATCTGAAGCAAAATTTAGTAGAGGTGGTTGGGAACTGCCTCTTAACCTAGGACTTTTCTTTGCCATTGCCCTCTGTAGAGAGCAAGCTTAGATGGCCAGCCTAGATTGAAAACCTCACTTTTAGATATCCAAATCTACAAGAAATGAATCCCGTGTGAAATAAAAAAAAAAATACTCCCAAAATCTCAGACAGCATTTTGTAGAAGAAACAGCTTTCTATCAGAAAAATCAATTTACAGACACATTTCAATCACTGCTATCTATTTCTGTGTACCTGCAAATGCACACTGGCCTTCTATATTATATCAGGGCTCAAATCGACAATTTTGCTTAGAAGATTTGCTACAATTCCTCCTCTTTCACCATGGGTCAGACTGATAGGCACAAACATCCGTTTATATTCTGAAGAACCCAAATTGCATCATTATCTTTCTGTGGGCTGCTAAAGAGCAACAGTGCTGTATCTCCATACAGCTATCCCCTACTATTTAAAGGAATTTTTTTTCCTGTAAAGTATAAGGGGATGAACAGTGCATCATTTGAAATGGAGATGTTACTGCTCAGGAGGCGTCCTCGTATTATTCAGGGCTCCATCTGGAATTCCAGATCCATTCGCATCGCCAGCCGCTGCACTGGAAATGTCAGGTGCTGCGTGCACTCGCTGTGTGTCTCCACAGGGGTTTCTCTGAACATACGCTTTCTGTTACCCAATTTAGATGCTGAACATTGAAGTCTTAAGTGTTTGATTCAAAATTCAACAAACAACGAGCACTAAGGGTACAGTTCTACGTTGCATTAAAAAAGAAAATTGCCTTTGAGCTGTGAAAAACAAAATACTCTACCATTTTACCTTGAATTCTCCACCTGAAGGAAGTTTTCGGAGAAGGAGCGGGGCTGGTGTGGTGCCACAATGACAAGGGCTGAGGTCCGCTCCTGCTTCTGCCCCATGGTACGCTGCCCCACGTCACTTCACTGGGCGGGTTTCAAAAACCCAGGCATCACAGACACCACGAAGGCGGTGCGTGGGGCAGCGGCTGTTGGCTTGAGGCTTGGAGGCCCGTGAGAGGAATCACGGCTGTCCTGCATGACCTGAAGGTTTTCCTTCTGAGCCTTTTTCCCTCACCCCTGAAACGGAGCTACGCGCTGACCCTGCCTTGGGAGGGTGTAGTGAGGTGGCGTACACGGAAGCGGTGAGGCATTTGGGTATGTGGTGATGTGTGTGAGCCGGGGAATGTAGACAAGTCTACGCTGGGTTTAATCCAGCCAGCTCCAAGGCTGGTGGTTGTCTCTCTGCTGCAACAGGCCAGGCTGGTATAGTAATGCTGTAATTCCTGCCGGAATGACTTTCATGACTTAGGCTGTTTTTCCTGCGAGATGGTTGTGAGCAGACATCTTTTTTAAACTGTCCTTGGCAGCTGGTTGTTTTACTAAGGTCCAAATTCCTCCTGTCTGGGTTTAGCTACTTAACTGAGGCACCTGAGAGAGATGTGCACCTGCAAAGGGGATTCAGACAATTGTTGGACTAAGGTTCTGTTTGCTGACATTCCTCCCTTCACTGACCGCATGGGAGTGGAGCGCGCCTACGTTCATAATTTAGGCGACTGTTTTAGTAGCTTGCAGCACGTGTTTTTATCTGGCTTCCGCCAGATTCTTCGACACAACTTCAAAGAGTTGAGACTCGTGGCTACCTGTGTGCTGAGGCAATGATGTGCTCAAAATCCCAGTGGAAGTTGTTCCCAGCTCACTGGAGAGCGATTCTTCTACGGTGTGCTCACTGGCATGCTGTTAGTCTTTCCTTGTATTTTTTCCTCTTTCATGTACTTTCCTCCAGTAGACCAAATCAGAGATTTGTGCAAAAAACGTTTAAAAATGGCTGTGCTGTTCAGTGGCTGTGTCAGAAAACCTGTGCAGATGTTCCTGCAGAACAGCGTTTTTAGCTTGACGGACTGTCTGGCTGCTACATTTGTCAGTGGGTTTTAAGCTGTTAGCTCTTTTCAGGGAAGTTTCTTGACTCCCTAGTAGAAAAAGACATGGAAGTGGGAACAACTATCAGAGCATATCACAAAATCTGTTAGCAATCAGTAAGTTGAAGTCGTCACGACCATCTACTTTTATCAGTCTTATACAGTGGAAACTTGCGGAACAGACCACAGTTGTATGTTTAAGAATTTTTCTAGGTAATCTCCTTTAGTAAAGACGGAATGAGGTGAGTTCAAAAGAGAACTAACAGCTAATGGATGATTTTAAAGGATGAGTGGGAGAATTAGTGGTCGTGACTCGCTGGCCAGGCCTGCCGTTCCAAGAGTATTTCTAAATCCAAGATGCGCAAGCTCAAGAAACCCGATAACCAGATCTGACCTCTGAGCCACGCTGTTAAACGCAGAAACGTTAAGAGTCCCCATAGCGATCTCTCAAAAGCTCCTGATCTCAGCAGAACTGAACCTCGCTGCTGCTGCTTTCAGGTGCTCAATTCAGATTCAAATCCCGAGCTTGGTCCGTCTTTGTTTTCCAAGCTTTTTAGAAAAGAACCGTTGATGATGAAAAAATGCAGTGGCACAGAATGCGATGCTGTTTGTTCAGTGGCGGACCACAGCAAAGGCCAAAGGGAAGAAAGCGGGTTTTTTTGCTGTGTCGTTAAACAGCGGAGTCAAGAGAGGTGCTGTTGAGATGAGAAAGCTGTGACATTTTGGAGGAAGAGGAATTGCAGCTAGCAGTCATAACCTCAAATGATCATTACCATACAGCTGTAACCATAGCTATCCCCCTTTGAAAAGAAGTGCAGTGAGAGTTGTAAAACCATCTTTATTAACGACAAACTGAATGACTGTCACACCCACTTGGAGTGAGACAAACCATCCTTTAATACAGCTTTCGGTAAAGCTTTGTCCCTAGTGTGTTTTGCTGAGAAAATAGAAGAGAGGTGGTGAGGGCTTGATAAAAATGAAAAGACCTGCCATGACTCTAAGTTATATTTTAAGTTAATCCACAGAAGAGGGACATACTCCAAGAAGAAGATGGCTAATGGTGAAAGAAAAGTTCAGTCTGCTGCTACACTAGCTATAGTGCAGAGTGCACTGTGTATAAACCCCCGTGGGCAGCGCGTGACCAAAAGCAGTCTCTGTTAGTAGATGAGATGGCGCGCCAGGCCACGTAGGTGTTCCTAGCAGAATGCAGTATTACCACTTTAAATCAAGCAGTTTCTGCTCATGATTAAAACACTGTGAATCGGAAGCAACCTCGCTGACCATGACATGGTGGTTGCTCTTCGTGTGGTTAGCTCAGCACAGAATTTCATGCGGTAGTAGGAGGGAGTGCAGCGTTCGGTCCTGCAAAATGACCAACAGCAATAAAAATTCTGAGAAGAGTTCCTTTCAGCCAGCAGCGGTTTAAGATTTTTAGCTCAGAATTAAGAAATTCTTCCAAATCCAGCCAAAAGACAGCAGACCATGCCATCTCGTTTACCCCAAGCCAAAGGTTAACCAGCAGCTGCTGGTGCTCATGTCCTACATAAACCCAGCCCCCAGGGAGGGGGCTCGTTTGTAGCTTGGCAGATCCTTGCAGTTCCAGGTGCTCTGGGGCCTCGTGAGAGACAATGCTTTGTTGCTCTTTCAGCTGTGCAGCACCAGCTGCTTACTGGAAACGCTCTGCCATTTCCATGGTTCGAGGCGTTGGTGACCACAGAGAAAAATACGTCCTTTGGCCCGCATCTGTAGTTGTTTCCTGTGCTGAAAGAAAAGTAAGTAATTCTTTGTAAGGCATTAACCTTTGTCCTAGCAATATGTATCACTTTAGTTGTCACTGATTCTTGGAAAACAGCACTATTACATTACAAAATTAATATCATTTGTTTTCACAATCGAGTGTCTTTTGCTTGTATTATGTTTTGCTTATTCTCTCTGGGAGATACATTGTCATTTTAAATATTTTCTCAGTACTTAACAGTGGGGAAATAATTAAGATCTTCTTCAGTGAACTTATGCTAGAAATACTTTTGTGATCTATGCTGTTTGTTGTGTGATGCCTGACATGCACTATGAGTTATTGAGGAAATTCTGCACCAACAATAGTAAATATTGGTGTCCGCTTTCTCCTATGGAAAATAATTTCTGTGCTTACTCCAGAAACCAAAATGACTCTTGTTTCTTTGAAAAGAATTCTGTTAGATTGCTGATATATTTCCACTGCTGTTGTTGTCGGGATCAGATTCAAGCAAAGAGTACGATTTTCTTTTTAAAACACAATTTTAAAATACGGAATTGAGTGGGTTCAACCTGCCGTGAAAATATTGCGAGCTCTTTTGCAGAGCATTTGTTCACCGATAACGTGGCTTGGGGAAGCTAAACAGTCTTCAGCAAATGTAGTTCATTTGCAGCCACGCGTAATGCTTCTCCCAGTCATTCCTATTTGCTTTGATTCACAAGTACTGCAGCGGCAAATATCGCACGGGCTCAGGATGAGAAGGCTGCATCCCAGCTCACTGCTGCCGTGCTCAGGGGATCCTTTCCCGAAGGTTAGAGTTTGGTTTTGTTCCCATCCCAGCCCCACAGCTGAGGCCTGCCTCTAGCGCGTGGGGACACTGCGGGCGCTGCCGCAGTGCGGGCTGGATGAGGCAGGGTGCTTCAGCTGCTCTGTCAGGAGCCTGGCTTATGGGGTTGCATCGTTCATTTTCCGTGTGTCTTGGGAAGCTCAGTTAAAACATCTCTGAAGGACAGCGATGCAGCGCTTCCCTCTCTCTCTCTCTGATGGATGGGACACCTCCTCCCACAAATGGGAGCATAAGCAGATAAACTGCACGGAAACAACACTCCAGACTTCGCGGTGTTATCATTAGGGCAGACACAGAAGAAACAGAAAAACACGGGGCAAGCACAACATTTTGAAATAGCAAAAGCCCGAGTTTCTAATGGCCTCATCGGGTAGCTGAGTGGTGTCAGGTTGGAAGGGACCTCTGAAGCTTGTCTCCTCTGTTCTGCTGTTCAAAGCAGAGCCAACTTTGGCCGTAGATTGGATTGCTCTGGGACACGAGGCCTCTGCATGTCTTAGTCTCCGCTGCTGACTGCTATCTTGAGTAGATGCAAGCTGGTGGGAAATACTGACTGAAGGTGGACGTGTTGAGGTTGACTTGCATTTTTCACTTTCATAAATGCTGCTCTGACTTGGATTCTTTGAGGAAATGCTTCTTACAGACAGACGTTTTAAAATGACAAAATGAAGGTATCTGCTACTGTCGTGGCTGGTGTTTGCCCGCAGTTTCTATGCTGTGCCTTTGTGTTTTGCATTTAACTTACTGTGGTCAATAAAAATAGAGGATTGTCATGGTTTTGGTTCGACTTCTTCCCGCTCATATCCATGTTCTCCATCTGACTCCCTCAACTTCTCCCTGCAAAGTCTTGAGACCACAAACTTTTCCTGCCTGGCTCCATGGGATGGTTCACCTGGTATTGGTGCTGCCGCCAAAAGGCTGTACATTGGCGGTGAAGTCTGATGTGCTGCAGTGCTGCTCTTTTAAAAGGAAGTTTAGTGCCAGTCTTTGGCCAAACTTTGACTATTAGCAGCCCGCATAGGGAATATTCTCTGCAAGGCAGCTCACCTCTTGAAGATCAGATTAAATGAAAGACTTGAAAATTCCCATTAGGGAGGTCTTTGGTTTGCTGAGGGATGGGTGTTGGATGGACGGGTGATCCCTACAGCAGGGACTGAGGGGTGTCTATAGCTCTTGATTTAGGTGCGTGGCCTGGGGGCAGGCATACACTCACTACCCGCCCCTGCTGTGTCCAAAGCAGGGAAAGAAACGCATTTCTTCAGACATAGCGTGAGCCTCAGCTCATCCCGCATGGGGGTACAAGGGTGCACAGGAACTCTGCGTTGCAGAAGGTGGGAAACCAAGTCTCTGAGAAGAAAGCAGTGGGAACAAAACTCAGCTTCTGGCATGGCGAATAGCACAGGTGCTGTACCCAGACCTGCACGTGCTGGAAATGCCAGAAGAGAGTTTCCTTGCTGACTGCACGGCTTGATCTCGCCGAAGTCAGTACAAACTACTTGGTGCTCCTCAGCAGGGCTGGTCCTAAAGAAAGTACCGCAAGCTAAAACCGTCAGAGTCTGGAGAGCAGAGTGAGGGCAGCTCGCTGGAGTCGAGCGCCACATCTTCTAAATGTTAAGGGGCATGTCGCAAGAGATGCTTAGCAGATGCAAAAGGTCACTACTGCCCAAGCTTTCAGTAAAAGAAAGGCCAACTATTTTTAACTTAATTTCAAGTGGGAAGCCTAAAGCCATAAGCTGGCCTGATTGCAGAAGGCCTAGACTTCTGTGATAATCGGAACCGTACGCATAATGTGAGCCCGTGACTGCATACGCTGCAAACTGCGTTCACAATCTGTTCCGACCGCTGCTAATGCCGTGATGCCCGCAGTTGCAGATGGGGACTGACCTCCTGAAGTCCTGCAAGCACTGCACTAAAATTCCGTTCGTGTCTTGGAGAGTTACTGGAAGAGGCAACGAATCCACAGGGTTTAACAGAGAGAGACGTAAACAATTTGCATCGCTTAGTAGTGCACCCACCTTCAGCTGTCCACTACAAATGAGTGGAAAAGTAAGAGACTGATTGCCAAGCAAATGGGACAAATGCCATAAGATCCATAGCAAAGGGATCTTGTGTTCTGCTTGGAGAATCCAGGGCTACTTGGATGTGTCCTCTACAGGACGCTCGGCTTGGACTCCGAGGCTATTTTCAAAAATGCATGTACATATTTTCTTTTTAAGACAGATCTGCGGAGATTATGTTAATGTACATGCTGGCAGGAGTGTAAGCATTGATAGGGGAAGGTCTGCATCTCTGTGTTCTACGGCCGCCTTCACCCCCGTGTTAGAGCCAAGAGAAGCCGAGTTCTGCTCCCAGATCATTTCCTGACACTTCTCAGTGCTGCTGTAGGAAGTGGGGCTGCAGATGCGGGTTTCTGTTCATACTTGTTTCTGGTATTGAATAAAAGCTACTGTGACTTCTTGGTGAGCTTTATGAAGCAGGATCTGACGTTGTCTTGGATGGGCGAGCAGCACCAAAGTTGCGCCGAGCTTCCTGAAAGTTCAGCTTGTCGTTTCTCTGGTGTGACACAAGCTGTGTCAAGAAGGGAAAAAACCCAAAGTTCAGGCCAGCCTGATTCCTCCTGAAATAGTGCATGCAGCAGGGCTTTTCTCAAGTTTATGAAGGGCATATGGAATATATTTTTTTGGATTTCTGAACAGTCTGGTAGCGCAGGCCTAACGCTCAGTGAGGCACGCTTTTCCTGTTGCACTGATAGGCATGAGCGCTCAGCTGTTTCTCTGCGCAGTCATGAAACAGGATCGCTTCCCGATTATGGCACTCTAGGGGACCTGGGGAACGGGAAGAGTTTTTTTCTTAAGAATAAGCTTGGACGGCTTTTAAGTAGAGGAGCCATTTGTTTCGTTGACGGTTGCTGAGAGCTCGGGACAGAGCGTAGCTCTGATCCTAGCATGCCCGAGCGCATCGTTTCACTAGGACTGACAGTTTGCAGGCGAAGCTGGTCTATGCCCGTTGGGTGGCTGCCAAGCGCGCCGTGAGGTCACTGCCTGCAGCAGCGACGTAGGCGAGACTGGGAAGGTTTTGTATCCACGTTAATAAACGCGACACAACCTGGGCCTGTTCTTGGCTGTCTTTCCACCAGCTCTGGCAGGAAGCAGTCATCGGTCTGACGGCCCCGTCTGCAGCTTACAGACTGTGCAGCACAGTGTCGTCAGAGTCAATGGTGCCAGTTATCCAAAGAGATGACCCCACAGTTAGAATCGCTCTGGGATCCTATGGCTCCCACTTCTCAGCTGCTGATCAGACCCAGCGTCTGCCTCTTTGCTCATGCAGGTGATCCTACAGCTCAGCTCCCGTGTCAAACTTTATGTTTCAAAGGGAAATTCTGCTGTGGCCACGATGGCTATTTTCAACAGGGAGGTTTTTCCTCCCCTGAGCGCAGGCAGGGAGCATGCGTGGCTGCTGCTGTTTCTAGGCATCATGATACTGTCAGCTTCTTCCCTTTTTGCAAGCAGCACAAGATGGTTTTCCGTAGCACTGAGAGCCTTGGAGCTGCGCTCAGCATGAAGCCCAGCCACCTCGCTGGTGCTTGTCATGCTTTGGATCTGGTGAGTGACCCAGACCTCCTGAACACCTCCAGCGTAGTTCTCTTTAGCACTCTGCATTACTGCCACGTGCTTTTGAGGCAACCAGCACGTCCCCAGGTTGTCAGAGTGTGCTGAGAACTCGGATATTTTCATCTTACGTGTAGGACTCCTTTGTCCCCCTGCTGTCCCAGGTGCTGTGGGGGTCAGTGAGCAGGTATTGCTTATGCTTGCCCAGAAATTCCCATTGACAACCAGTGACACTTGGGGAATCTCAGTAGAGGACGGGCTGTTCGGAGATCCCAAACTGCATCTCAATTGAGGTATTGCCCTCATTTTTCTATCAAGGCACAGCGATGCCACGTGGTTTGTTAGAAGTCATTACAGAGCTCTCAGCGTGGGAGGCTCCTGGTCCTACTCTCGGTGAGAGGCTTAGATCTGCAGTGAGGTACTTCTTCTGATAAGGCGCTCTTACAAATTGCTGAGAACAAGATCCAGTCAATAATCAGTTTTTAATAGTTTCCCAAGCTGAATTATGTACTTGTTTTACATGCACGCACACAAACCCTGATACATTTGATGTTGTACTTGTGGTTGCCTTGTAGGGGGAAGACTCAGCGTTTTCCATGTGCAACACAGGTTAAATCCTTTTTCAGTTTTCTTCAAAATTTTGCAGTGAGGGTGAAATTAGTATTTCTCACCTCAACTTCAAAGCAAGCAACCAAACCTCTCGGGGTCCGTATGCCAGTGTGTACAGATCAGCCTCACCGTAGCAATGGCAGTGGAGTTGCAAGAGCAATGGGGCCCTTGCTTTTTCCACCAAGCCCACAAGAAACGACAGATCAAATACTTCCTCCTCCAGGTTTTCAAGGACCAAGACCTACACACGGCTGTACCCTTGTGCGGAGCCTTTCCCGTATTTCACCCTGCCCATCATAAAGCACCACGCTGGGTGTTTGTACCTACCAGCCTCCCCCTGCTCTTCAGGAGAACAGCGTCACAAACCAAAACCAGGTCGCATTTCCATGGTGTCCTGCCATGCACCCTCACCGGGCGCGTTCCAGGGTTGGCCATTACAATTAATAACAATGAAAAGCAGCGCAGAGCAGCGAGGGGATAAATGGCTATCTCGGCTAGTTTCAAAGCTGTTGCAGATTGCACGCTTCAAACCGCAGAAGGGAGCCTGTGCCACGGGTGAGGAGCAATGGTTAAAAAAAGCCCTGGCTGCTTCCCAGAGAGCTGAAGTACTAATTAGGGCCGTGGACAGTCAACTAATTCGGACCTTAATGAGTCCTAAGGGACTGCGAGATAACAAAAGCTCAGACGCGTACACCACTGCGCAGCCTTGAAGCAGTGCTGGTTTATTAATAAAAGAGCCTTGACAATAGATGTAGCATCGTACATGCAACTGGGAGGAAACTGGAAAAGGAGCCCCTGAAACCCGGACAGTGGAGACAGGCCCGGCCTTCTCTAATGGCAATTTTTGCCTGTTAAAAAGCCAGCTGCACATCAGCGAGATTTGAGGTCTCTAGTGAAAGCCCGGAGAGCTGCAAAGTTGGGTTTTTAGTCCTTGGGTTGCAAAGAGGAATTAAAACTGTCCAAGGGGAGACCAAAGTCTTCCTCTTGTTCTGAGGGCTATGGAGTGGATCTTAAATTTCTTTTCCTGATGGTTACTTTTTGGTTTTATTTTAGAAAAAATAGCCGCGGTGCCTTTCTGTTCCTTCATTTTCCTGGAAAGCGTCTTTTGTACGGGCATAGCAAGGATCTCTGTGTGCGCACAAGCAGGCCTGTGATCTGCCCTTGTCGCCTTATCACCCATGCGGAAACACGGCTAACATCTAACACGGGACGCTTCTGTGCCTCTAGGGTATACGCTGGATGTAACACAAAAAGAAAACCGAAAAAAAGCGCCTCAAAGCTGTCCTTGCAACGTGCTCCCAGAGTCCCGTGTCCCTTTTTATCACCTTCAGTTAGCTTTCTCTGATGCATACGGACCCTTTGCGGTCGTGTGTGTGGCCCTGTCCGGCAGAGCCTTCCTCTCTTGGATATTTGCGCTTTTGAAGAAGAACTAAATTATTTGGAATGCAAACAATGAGATTTCCCTTTTGGGGGTATCCTGGCAAACACGGGGCCGCCCGCGTGCTCCAGCCAGCCTGCTCTGCCAAAGCAAATATTCCCACTTGCTCCCCGCTGCCTGCCAGGGCTGTGGGGCCCGGACCCCACCAGAGGTGTTTGCTCCTGAGCAGAGGCAGTAAGCGTTGCTGCTCTCCTGCCCCAGTGTTCACTCTGGGCAGCGAAGGGCAGGACCTGGCCTTTAATCACAGGTTGCGTGAGAGCTTGTGCCGGTCTGGCTCTAGCACCGATTATCTCTGCATTAAGCCTACCGAGAACTCGGGGGTGATTGACACAATTTTACTTCAGAGCCCATTTTTAATGAATTAAATTTAAATTTAATTAACTGTTTCCCACATTTTTATACTTTTTGTCTCGCTAGCAAGCTAAAATGCTAATTGTGGAGCAGATGAGCATAATGTTAAGTGAGCCTCCAAAGAGGGTAATGGAGAGGAGGCAATCTCTGCACATGCAACGGGTCCTCCCCGCCAAAGGAGCGTTAGGTCTCATCTAAGTTCCTTTCCCTCCCCAATTGCCCTATTTTTATATACGTGTATTACATCATATGTACGTGGGAATCTTCCTGAGGCTGCCACCATTCCTTCTGTTAAAAAAAAAAAAAAAAAGACTTTTTTTGCAGACTGCTTCAGACCTGGTCTTTCTGGGAGCCCCTTCCCCGATGTGTAACTGTTGCTCCCTGGTCGCTGCGGTGCTGAGTCCATCCCGTTTGGTGCTAATCCTCTCTACATACTGTATACAATTTTCTTTCTATTTTCTATTACATGTATCAGAGTAGGCCTGTGCTAAACCTTTGCGTATCAAGACCGTGCAAGAGAGAGCAAGAAGTTAGGTGTTTGCTCACCTGGAAAGGTCAATCTGGGCAACGATAAGAAAGGTTAATTTGGTTTCCCTGCAAAAATCAAGGATGATGCCCTGCTCCTTACCCTTGTTTACACAGCTCAGGAACAGCTCCTTGCTTTGTAAGTCAGGATCACACCCTTCCGCTCATTGCCGAAGCGTGTTTCCTGAGAAAGCACAACCTGTCTCCTCCATCTGCCTCTGCGATCAAAATAGCTGGGGGGGGAGCTCTCCTCCCGCTTCCCCGTGCGGGAAGTGTTGCTCAAAAAACCAAGCTGCGTGCGGCACCCGCTCGGCAGCCCCCGCGCGCAGGGCTCGGCGCTTCCCAAAGCGGGTCAGGCGGTGCCGCTGCTGCCGGTAATGATCTGCTGGGACGCGCCGTTACAGAGGGCTGGGAGTCGGTGTGGTACGCGTGTTACGCTAGATGCTGCGTGGAGGTACCCAGGCAGCCTCGAAAGCTGATGCACGCCGGGCGCGGGAGTCCAAAGCACTCAGTGCGCTCCTGCTGTGACCACAGGTGGTCAGCAGGTTCCCCCCCATCTCTACGACAGCCTTCCTATCTTTTGCAACCAGACTGTGTGATATCTTTATTTTATTATATCTCTATTTTGCTATTTATTGCTATCTTCGTAGCTGCGTTCTGTCTTTTGCATCACGTCGGTGTCGACAGCTTGCACCCCTTAAACATCCCAGCCAGGCAAATGCGTTGCTTGCTGCTACTCCCTCCTCTGCTTCTGTCCTCCTCCTGGGCTGCAAAGGGCAACGTGTCTGTCCAACCCACATCTAACCTCCAGTGTTTACCACACGGGCAGTTTCTTTCCGCCGCTCTGGCTTTTCGTACCTATGCAAGTAGAAACGGCTGCAGCACAGACGGGGAAAAAAGTGCTTATTTTTTGGCCTACCGAACTTAGTTCCACAACATAATGGGATGTGTTGCAAATTGTGACCTTTTCATCGTTATTTCTGGCGTAATATCCAGAAGTTCTTTTTGCTAATGTTCTTGAGATATGAACCTTCAAAATTTCATTTTGCGATCTAAGATCCTAGGAAGAACATGAAACAGTACAAGGTTGGCAAGAGTTGGGGGACCTGCCAGACGAATGCAGATGTTATCCTTGTCATGTAATGAGTCTGTCTCGTTTGCAGAGCTTTTGCTTTAGGAAGTATTTTTAGACCAGATACGTGCTCGCTCATGAACCTGTTTGCTACAATAGCGTAAGGGTATTTGGTTTTCTTCTTGTTATTTTGAGTGAAGCCTGCTACGCCCTGCAGCTTTTTAGCTTTTGAAAGTCTCTTCTCCCCCGTTCCCAACTTTTTTCAAACTGTTTAAAAGAACTGCAATAGAAGCTGGCACAGTCTTAATCAGAGACGGAGAAATTAAACACCACCGAACACCACTCTCACCCCTGTTTCCCACACATCTTTCTGCTATACCTCCTACCTCTCCACATCAGCGTCTGGCTCCCTCTGAGCTTGGCACTCAGCAAAAATGGTGGCCTAAGGGTAATGCCTGGATGGAGAGGGGAAATCGTACGCTTTTATGCCTGTGTGTCCTCTGATCCTTGACTCTGGCGTGGACAAAGGTATTGTGTTAGTGCTGTAAGAGCATGCTGTGCTTATTCTGGAGGTCTCTGCTTGGCCATTGACTCTTGGAAGTATCTGAATGCCATAGAGATTGATACTTCTATCTGTACGATAGAGATGGTCTGTGTGTCTACTGAAATGAAAATAGTATGATGTGGTGAAATCCTTCTGGGTTCTCTGCATCTTAATTCCATCCGAAATACAACATTTGTGGATGCTCCGCTGGGCGAGCTTCATCAGGGTATCTGGGTGGAAACGACGCTCTTCTAAGCATCAAAATAGTTTTTATTTATTTAAAATCATAAATATGAGAAGACAAAAACCCCTCCCACCAACTCCAAACCCGCGTGTCTGTAAGAATCGCGAAGCAATAACCTTCTGTTTAAGTCTGGTTTCCTGGCACCGCTGCTCACCCCAAGCAGTGAAATACACGGAGAGTCAACTGGAAAGGGAGGGGAAATACGATTCACCAGATATTTTGCAGCCTTGTCATTAGAAAACTGAGTAGGTGGAAGAGCTGGGTTTGGGTTGGGAATTACTCATCCCTCCCTGTGCCTAGCTCCCTCCCCCCTTTTCACTTCTGACTTTCTCAATGTAGAATTCATTAATACGACAATGATACATTAGGCGAGCGCTGGACAGATGTTTTGCCTCTCCTCCCAAGCCAATCCTCCTTCCCTCCCTCCTGCTCCTCAGCTGCTTTCTTCAGCAGCATCCTTGTTCCTACGGTTTGGGCAACAACAGGGCCCAGAAGGGCTTTGGTATATTGGTTCCCATCTGGAACCTCTTTTCCCCGGGTTTCGCCAAGTGTTCCATACATGTGGTGAGTAAGCCCTGCTTTGTGTCTTCCCTCCTCGCCACTGTTTGATGGCCGTTTCCTGGGACAACATAAGAAAAATAATTAGCAAAGCTCACAGCAATAACAAACCGTGGAAATCTCTGCCCTCCCATTCAACTGTTTGGCACTATCAAGGAGAAGAAATGTGGCGTGGTAACAGTCTTTAAATCATGAATTTGTTAACTGATTTCACAAAATTTGTTTGCAGCCACTTGAAGCGGTCTCTCTTCTCGGCTTTTTATGAGCACAAAGCACAAGTACAGAAGACAAGGCTGCCATTTTAGCACAAACAAATGAAAGCACTGATATAGTGTAAGTTGCCTGAAAGCAAAAATCAAATTCTTCCCTGTGCTGCTGAATTTGGTATGCATCAAACACAAACTTCCTGCATTTCCAGTGCGCTGTGAAGAAGCAAAGGGCAATCTTTTTTTCAAAGTCTTAATAACAAGCACCTAAGGGGCCATCAGAACAGAATAACAGGGAGCAGCCCACTCAGTGAATTTATCCTTTTTTTTTCTTTTTTCTCAAAAAAGCCTTCATCAATCTATTGTCATAGATGAATGCTAGCGAGAGACTTGGGGCTTAGAAATGAAACGGAGTTGTTGTCATACAAAGTGTGTCTCCTTTCAAAAACACTTCCAATGGTATTTATGTTTTGTATTGATTTCAAGAAGCTCTGGCTACAACACAGGTCCTCTTCTGGCATGAATGCTTCTCTTGAGAATATTTTCCAGGTGTTTTTTTGAACACAGATGTGTAGTTGAGAAATCAAATCAGCAATGCAGCAGACAAAGGGAATGGCTTCAAAGGTTAACCCACTGTGATGATTTGGCATTGCTTTCTCGGCATCTTTGCCTGGACAACTTAAGCCAAAGATGCTATTGCTGTCGGGAGAGAAGAACCCTTCTTCCTCCTCTGTCTCTCTAAAAGTCTAACGCGCGTCCCGAGGATGAGAATGACATGAGAGAGAAGTGCAGATTGCTCAATTTGAAAGAAAACATTTTTTTTTTTCCCCTCCCATTTTATTTTAAGTGGAGATGGGCTTTAATAAAAAAGAGTTGCTGAGTGGGAAGGGATGCGTTCTCCCTTACTTCTGATGGAAACAAGGCTGGACGAGCAGGCACAGCAGTGACAGGCAACGGGCGTTCCCCTCACTGAAACGAAATCTAAATGTAACTTTGATGGGTGTTCTCCCCCTGAACGCCCCCAGGTATTTTTTTGCCAGACAGCTGTCAACTAGGTGACCGGTTTGGGTCATCTCCGTGTAAAGCCTTGATTCTGAGCAGCAGTTTGAGGCTGAAATGGGGCTGCATTCAGGGCGCTGAGGGTCTTTCACCGAGCACAATGGAAATGGCGACCACGAACCACGGACCGAGGTTGTTCCCATCGCTTTTCGACATGTGTTTCTGTGAGCGGTGTCAGAGAACAACCTGTGTCGATGAACATGGAAGGACTATGAATTACTAATGCTTGTGATTATTGCTACTGTGAAGCTTCCAACTATTTGGGGTTTAGGAAGAGTTCAGGCATCTGACAATGCATTATCTTAGCATCTGGCAAGATGAGAATTTGGAGGAGAGAGTACTAAAAATTTGCTTTTCATTAACACAAGCTAATTAAATCATTTAGCTAGCACTTTCAGTACTGAGAGCATGCAGCCACATACTATTTTGGGGTTTCGCTTGTTTTTCTGCCAAGTTCTAGTCTCCAGACCAGCTTTATTTTTGAGTGGGAACTAAGGACTTTTGGACAATGTCAAGCATCATCCACTGGATCTGCTAATTTGTGGCTAGATTGTGCAACTCTTACCCAGCCAATGTGACTAATTTTAGATGTTCCTTGCAGGATAAGTGCAGGACAGCTTTGCTTAAGGACAGGCTAGAGGAACAGTCCCAAGCACAACGGTTAATTGTACAAGAATTCAGTACAATCATGAGTAAGGCTCATACCATGCAGCCCTTTCTTTTAATTCTGTGTTGTTAATGTGAACTTTGCTGTAGCCAAGGGTTTCCTGAGAATATTATTCATAATATACTCAGTTCCTAAAAGCCTTTTATTTCTCAGTAGCAGAACCTCACGTCTTCTGTGGTTTCAGCATACAGTCTGGGAAAAGAGTCTTTCTCCTGTTTTGTTGTGGATTCGTCTCTTTGCCATTATCCTTCTCACGTCTTTGTTGGATGTAGACTTTGTTTTCCTTTAATAAACGTATTTTTAGCTCAATAAAGTACACTTGAGATACCATCCTTCCCAGGCAACCATGCTGCTGCCTAAGCAACCGTGTTCTTTCTGGAGCATTTAATGTAGGGTGGAGGGTTTTTTTCTCCCAGTACGTAGTAAAGCTGCCCTGAAATACATGTGGGGCTTGGACTGGAGTTTTATTTCCTGAGAAAGGCTGCANCATCCTTCCCAGGCAGCCATGCTGCTGCCTAAGCAACCGTGTTCTTTCTGGAGCATTTAATGTAGGGTGGAGGGTTTTTTTCTCCCAGTACGTAGTAAAGCTGCCCTGAAATACATGTGGGGCTTGGACTGGAGTTTTATTTCCTGAGAAAGGCTGCAATCCTAAAAGTCAACAGTTAAACCTTGACTGACTCTAGCGAAGGGAGGATGAAGGGGGAGTAGCCGGTAGATAACCTCAATAAAACTGGGAATGTGTGGGTACATCGCATCCAGAAAGAACAAAACCCCGACCCGGCTTCTCACTCAGAAGCCCAATGTGCTCGCTCCCTGCTCGTCCCTCACTTTTCAGCTCTGAGCAAAGGCTGGGCTGCCTGGAAGCGAGAGTGGATCCGACCCTCTGTATCCCCGGAGCGGCTTACCAGGGCTCGCAGAGGCTTGTGCCTGGGAGGGATTTGGCTAGAGAGACCAAAGAGAGCCTGGTGAAAGGGAAGAGGGAAATCTGCAACGAAGGCCGAGAGGAGACCTAGCACTGAGACGACTTGTGAAGAAGGGTCAAAAAATTGAAAGCAGAGCTTATAATGTGGACAAAACTGCTGATCCTGATGTTTACCTGACTTGATCTTAAATGTCTTTTCCAACCTAAATGGTTCTATCATCCTGTAATTTGTGTTCGGCTGATTCTCAGCAGCTCCTAAGAGGAGGTTTGCTCAGTCTCATCCTGTCCGTTAAAATGGTTATCCTAAGGGAGTTCAGGAGGAAAAGTGGGAGAGGTAACAGCCTCTGCACCATAGCAAGAGGCAGTTTTTAAGGAGGGAGTTTTGCAGATGTTTAGGGAAACCTGCTCCGGGTCTGGAAGGACACGCGCAGAGAAATGCTCAAAAACTGGATGTGGGGAGGCACCATGGTCCAGTTGGAAATGGAGAACGACAATGATTAATGCAGGATACGTGATGATAACTAGCAGGGAGTGGGCTGAAAAGGAGTTTGCAAATGAAAGCCAAGAGCCCTGCAAACCAAAGGGCCCCTTATCTCGCTGCTGGCTCCCTTGAGAGAAGGTGAGAGGAGGCAGCTGTGGAGCAGGGCTGGTGCTGCCTGGCCAGGGCGGTACGGTGCTCACTGTACCTGCGCTGGCTGCTGGCACAAAAATGAAAAAAAAAAAAATGGAAAGCACAAAGGGAACTTATTAAAACCAGCAAAAATTTGGAGACAGCTGCTGTGCTCCTGCCTTGGCCATTGCTCCCAAGACATTTCAGAGGTGTCCTGTCTAGCTGGGATCCAGGCCCCATCAGACTAATTTTGGATTTAAGAGCTCTAATTATGCCACTTACTGCCCTCTCAACCGTATTTGAATCAAACCGTGGGACCCAAACAACTAAAGTTAGTGGTGTCCTTAACCCAAGCCTCAGGCGCAACCTCAACAGCTTGTAACGTAGCAGCTGGGCAGGGGGGTAAGGTGAGGGGAGGTATGGGGGGACAGAAGAGGTGAGATAACAAGCTGGAGCGTGCCCCGTGCCAGGCAGTGTCAGGACACCCCCCCAGGTCTCGGTGTACTAATTTTTCTTGTTACTCAAATGAATGGAGGGGGAGATGATGCGTGCGCCCAGGGCCCAAGCACAGTGCTTTTCCAATCTGTGCTGGGCTTCCAGGCACCATTACATGAATAACAAGAAATAATGTCACTGGAAGAAATGCTGCTGTTTAAATGACTCGCTCATGGCTTTCTTTCGGCCGTTATAACATTGCAGAACTGATGGCCAGTCGCTAACATCACAGCAACGTCCTTGCCACAAATGAATGCACACACTGAGCTTTATTTCTGTAATGTCGTCGGGGTGGTAGATGACGAGAGAGAAGAATTTTTCGCCATGAATTGCAGCACGTGTTAAAAATGACAAATATAGAAAGCAGAGGAGCTTGTAAATCACCTCACTGACCAAGGATTTACGACTCTCGGTGCTGGTCAGAGCAGGGAAACATAGGGTGATGACAGAAGTCTACGTTTTCTGGACAAGCTGTACTAGCAAGATTTGTCAGGGAAGCGAGAAGGCAATGAAATAAATACAAAGGGAAATAGAAAAAGAGGAAAGGAAGGAGAGGGAGGAAAACAAGAGGCAGAGAGGGAAGAAAAGGAAAGAAAGAAAATAACAAGGGAAGAAATGCATCGCTTTGTAAGTCTAAAGCTACCCAGGAGGATGGGAGCTGGACCCCTCTGAGCTGCTGCCAAGGCCGGCCCCGGCTGAAGGCTCTGTGGAAACGCTGGGGCTGGGGTTGGCAGTGGCCGCAGCCAGGGCTCGGCTGGGTTCGGATGGACTCGTGGCTGGTTGGCCGGCCCAGCCGCTCCCGTACGGCCCGCCACGCTAAAGAGATGCGATGTGGGGCTGGGCTGGGACTATTCAGACACCCTGCACAGGGTGAGCGGCAAGAGGGGAGCAGGTGCATCGGGGCTACAGAACAAGGGAGTAAAACAGGAAAGCAGGTAGAGAACATGGCATCTCCCCGGGCTGGGGGGCAGGGAGCTGGCTGGCCAAGGGCCAGGCTGGTTGTGGGGGCACCGAGGACGGGCTGGGGACACACGGTTTTGGGCAGCTGCCCCAGCCCCGGGTTGCTCTTCAGGGCCGGCTGCGGGTCGGTCTCTCCAGGACTACCTGGCTACAAACGCTCATTGCCGCTTCAGAGGGGCGCGGTGGTGTTACGAACGTCCGGTGCGGCGGTTTGGGGTGGCCCTCGGGAGCATCGAGCGAGGCGGTAGGAGGCAGGTGGAGGCATGTGCTGCGCGAGGTCCCTGGGCATCTGTGTTTGCTACAGCACACGCTGTGTCTCTGCTCCAGATTCCCTCTGATCAGTACCAGNCACCTGGCTAGAAACGCTCATTGCCGCTTCAGAGGGGCGCGGTGGTATTACGAACGTCCGGTGCGGCGGTTTGGGGTGGCCCTCGGGAGCATCGAGCGAGGCGGTAGGAGGCAGGTGGAGGCATGTGCTGCGCGAGGTCCCTGGGCGTCTGTGTTTGCTACAGCACACGCTGTGTCTCTGCTCCAGATTCCCTCTGATCAGTACCAGCTTTGTTCGTTTTGTAAGCCCTTGGCCTTTCTGGTCCTTTCAAATACTGCTGAAATTTCTTACGCTGGCATGCCTGAAATACCGCCACCCTCTTCCCACCGCCTTAGCCTTCCAAGTCTAATAATTCACCAGCTTCAGCGCCGAACTCTGTTCTTGGGAGCCAAATAATAACAATGCTTCTTCAAGAGCAGCTTTAATACGAGCCGTAAGTCAAGGGGAACAATTTTTAAAAAAAATCAATATATTTTACTTAGACAAGTGTTACTGTGTCGTTAATAACGCCTTCATGTGCTAAGTCTTTTTACAGTCCGCTTAGCCTGCAATCTGCCTGCTGTTTGCTCTGAGCGCCCTGCTAGACCGGGCAGGGACAGTAACTGCGATTGGCTTCGCTGGCTTGGGTTTTTTTTTATGCTCAGTTTCACTTGAAGGGTCTCCGCCACGATGTTTGGATAGAAGCACTGCAGAGACGTGGTTATTTATTTAAACCATCTGTTTCCATTGGCACAAAGACAGCCCATCACAATATTTCTGTTGGTCTTCAAACTCTTTGCACACCTGGCACCGGCCGTGCACGTTAGCAGATCCGAGTGAACAGATCCTGCCGTTATGGACCGGATCCTGCTAGTTTGACCCAGGTATGAATGACGCTGGTCGCTGAAGGCGATGCCCTTTTCCTGCTGCTCTCTCCCAATTTCTCATCCTGCAGCCTGGGAATAGCACAGGAATTACAGCTGGGGGGAGGTGTGGAATTCCAACTGGCNGCAGGTATGAATGACGCTGGTCGCTGAAGGCGAATGCCCTTTTCCTGCTGCCCTCTCCCAATTTCTCATCCTGCAGCCTGGGAATAGCACAGGAATTACAGCTGGGGGGAGGTGTGGAATTCCAACTGGCATTTCTACAGCAGTTTATGTCAGCCTTTCTCCTCCAGAAGAAGTTTTTTGTTTGTGTTTGGTGCAGAATAAATACAGCCTTTAATCCTCTACATGACTGGGTATTACTAACATGCCTTTTCATGAGAAGCCAAAAGAATTACAGAGCCGGGGCAAAACCCAGCGTGGAGCAGCCTGCACATCGCTCTTCCCCCGGGGTTGTTATCTCTGGCTTTTTGGGGACCTGTTATTCCCTGACTGTAAATCATCCCCATTAGCTCCTGACCCCGCTTTTGGTCTCGAACCCAAAATGGGTCTGCCTGGGGGGAGCGTGAAGGAACACTTCAACAGCGAACGTGGGCTTTGCTGGGTGCTGCCTCTTGGGTATGTGCTCTGATTTCTCTTTCATCTCCCCAGGAAACACGATGAACACAGTCCCTGTTACCTCAAATGCCGCAGTCCAGTCTCCCACGTGTTGGTAAACCAGCGGGGCCAGCACGCCGAAGGTGCAAGAAGCGGATGGGGAAAACCCACCCGCCCGTCTCCCTTTGCCGGGTAAGCGTTGTTACCACCCACCCCAGCATAAAACCACATCGTATTCGCACACAACAAACAACTTGCTTCTCCCTGTCCAGAGATGTCATTAATGGAGCCGCTGGGTAGCACTAAATGATGTGCGAGGCTGAGACCACTCATCCGTAATCAGGCAACAAGCTCAAACGTGTTTAATGGTACATCCAGACGGTAAAAATAAGGCCAACGTAACTGCGCTAGCAACACCGACAACAGCACGGCACGTCCTCTGAGCAATTTGGCCGCACGCTCTCTTCCCCAGCCAGCCGGCAGCACACACGGCTGGCGCTGCCTGCAGCGGGCCGGCCACACGCCGTTGGTCAGCCCCTTCTCTGCAGCATACAAAAGTATCTTGGTTTTCTGCATCCGTTTCCTTTTGCCCCCGGTGCTCCTGCCCGCACCTGACAAGCAGGCAGCGAGTACCGCAGCCGGAATCCAGCCTGGGGCAGGTGCTGCAGGCAGGATACGTACCTTGCGTGTCAAAGCCCCTTTAGCATCACCTTCGCAGTCACCTCTACGGTCAGGGGGCAAACAGCAGATGCCTTCAGGTGGCGATGCAGCAGGACCAAACGCGGCGGCTTTGCGGGGAGCCTGCACGCTCGCAGTCTTTAGAGAATGGGCGCAAACGGTCCTGGGAGCAGACCCAGAGACCACGTCGCCCGTCTCGGCTCTCACCACAGCTACGAGTATTTATTGTGTTTGCTCCTATTTTCTTTTCCTGGTCCAAAGACTCTGGATTTCCTTTGTACAGCTTGAAACCACCGCAGCAGCAGGGCTGGCCAGCGACTCCTCTCTTGCTGCCCTGTATCTGTGGGGGAGTGAAACTTTGAGGAAATCAGTGCGTTGGTCACATATTCCCTCAAAAACCAGCCTGTAGGGTAAGGGCTCTGTTAAGGCACGTGGCAACGTGGCTACAGCTCCCCTTGACGGGACGAGAGAATAACCCTCCCTGCTCCTGGCCCACCTTGTGCGTACGCGCAGCACCCACCCACGGGCACCAGCGCTTTTGCCTGTTGGTTTAGGGCTCTTGGCGGCTGCCGCAGGCTTTTGTGTCGCTTGGGTGTCCCCTGGGAGCGCAAGGGCCCTCTGCAGCTGGCCATGGACACCAAGACACCCAGCTTGGCCCGAGCCAAACCGAAAAATAAATTGCGAAATACAAAGGACGTGGTTTAGGTCAGGTAAGGCAGCAAGCGACGGAATTTTTTTACAATTGCGCTATTNCTGGCCGTGGACACCAAGACACCCAGCTTGGCCCAAGCCAAACCGAAAAATAAATTGCGAAATACAAAGGACGTGGTTTAGGTCAGGTAAGGCAGCAAGCGACGGAATTTTTTTACAATTGCGCTATTGGTGCAGTTTGCCCGCCTCGTCCTTGGCTGGGTTTGGGCCTGTGAAGCTCTGTGTAAACTGCACGCTTTGGTGTCAGCCGAGAACTGGATGGGGAGCAGAGGGTGCCGTGAGGGTGCACAGGAAAAGCACTGGTCTGGCTGCTGGGGAGTTAAAACACAGCAAATGGCACTTTTTTGCACTTATCCAGCTTCCACACAGAAAACGAAGAACTAGTGTGGTAGCACAAATACGTGGGAAGCAATTCCACTTTAAGAAGTGCTAAAATACCTTCGACTCAGGAAACACCCCCTGCAGCCTGGGCTGCACAGGAGTGACTGATGGCAGAAAAAGCTATCGAATGTCCGGGTCAGACGGCATCGAATTGATGTTAAAACGACCTGGGCCGTACGGCTCAACAAGGCTCTGCTCAGCGCACGCATCCAGACCAGCCGGCTCTCGCCCAGGACCAAGAAACGGCCAGTGACAAAGGACTTTCTGAGACAACGACAGCAGCGACTTCTGCTTCTGTAAATGACTTACTTGTTCAGACCTGCTGCTCTCGTCACACTTCTGCAGTGTTTTGCAGTGAATGTGATATAGCGTCAACCCAGCCTGCGTAAAACCTGCCTTTAAAATCGCTGTCTTTAGTCTGGATCAGTCCGGTCACTAAGCCCGTGGACCATGTACTGCTTTCAGTTCCACCTGTGGTAAGCCTGTGGTGGGTCACCGGCGTTGTTCTGATTTATACCGGTTCGGGAAACAGTTGTGAGTGGGATTGATTTTGGGGTTTTTACTGTCAGTTATGCAGCTCTAGGGAAAAATCCCACTGATTCAAAGGAAACTGGTTGGTTGTTGTACAGGTAAGAGCAGCCCTGGCCCTGCTGGCATGGGCGACGGCTGTTACTTGTTTGGCAAACCCTGCTGCGGGCAAGGGCCACCTCCTTTCTGATTTCCTACGAACGTGCAAAGGCTTGAATGCACGCGCACGCGCCCTCCGAGTAGTTGCTTCGTGAACAGAAGCATCACAGCTTTTGTAAAAGCGAGCTAAAAAGAGAAGCAAATATACCCATATATCCTCTTAATGCCTCTCCAGATGAAAAAAAGAGAATAAAATTTCTCTTCTGAAGTTAACTTCTGACTTCCAGGACCAGCCAGCCAGAGACCACTGAGTCTCTCGGAGCCTGAATTCTCAGAGGTTATTTATAAGCCAATTTAGTACCATGGTTTATTCTGAAAAACCTAGATCCTAGCAAACACCGCGCGTGTCTGTTCCCCTCCAGCTGCACAACGCGTATAAAAGCCAGACGGGCTCCGGCTGCGTATGCTGTGGTGCTCTGCTATTACAGCAACAGGGCAAGCAAGCCGGTGCGTCTGAAGACCCGCGTGGGCCGAGCCCTCGCCTCTGCTCAAAAAAGTAATTGCCAACGCTTCTCCCTGGCCAGGAGCCGCAGAGGTCGCCAGCGGTGACGCACGCTCGACAAGATGCCCCAGCCCAGAGCGCTGTTTCAAGCACTGGTGTGTTCTTTACGAGACGAGTGTTTCCGCAAGGGTTTAACTTTTTTATCTATTCTCCTAAATGAAAAGCTAAAACAACCCCAGGGCGTTTCTGGCTTGGAGATTTTTGTTGTTGTTGCTGTAACCAGTACTGAACTAAGAGGAAAGTGCTCAGCGTTCCCTCAGATAAGGAACGCGTGTGCCACCAGTCTGGCTTTGGCTGGTGTGTCGGCGGAGGTGCCAGGGGGAGGTTTGGAAACGGGCCCTGGGGGCTCCTGGAACGGGGAAATGTGGAAAGGGCTGGGCATGGAGACCCTGTCCAACCTGCAAGAGGTAACGAATTATTGTGGCTCTGAAATGAGAAGGTGCAAATCTTCACCAGGATGCGTTTTGCCCGGAGGGAGCTGGAAAAAAAAGGACGTGAACATTAAAAGCATTTTAAGAAATACCATGTCTCTCTTTTCCATAGCAAAGGT
This sequence comes from Steatornis caripensis, assembly GCA_013398225.1. Lineage (NCBI taxonomy): Eukaryota > Metazoa > Chordata > Aves > Caprimulgiformes > Steatornithidae > Steatornis > Steatornis caripensis. The sequence continues at coordinate 516,113 of VZSC01015422.1, forward strand.
AAGAGATTTAGACAGAAAAACCACAGTTTTGCAATCTGTACGTGCAGTTTTGGGCGATTATATTTGCAGTTAACCAGCTAGTGTCCTTCCTTAGCAGCGAAGGATCACGAAACCCTCGGTGGCAGAGCTTAGACACGACCTCAAAAATGCCACGTATTCCCGCTGCATCCCCAGCACTGTGCAATTCCAGCTTGTTCTGTAATAATCCAGCACAGATGGTGCATTACGTACTTTGGAGGATGCTGACCCGCTACTGTACTTAGTGCAAAACCTGGTGCTGCTTCTTAGCTACAGAATAACAAGAAAATTTATTGTTTGGGACTTCTAATCCCAGTGCCATCAGTCAGATGATTGAAAATCTGATTCCTTAAAAAGGAAAAGCTGGGCTGTAATACCACGGATATACAGACACGGATAAAGCAGAGACGGCTTTGACGTACAGAGTCGTTCGTACAACATTCCTGTCATGTCACAAACACAGCAACCTAAAAGATTTACTCAGTCTATTACAGTTCCCAAGCGGAGCCGGGGCCTGACGCGTTCCCACGTATTTCGCGCAGCAGCGTGCCCGCAGCCACACAGCTCGGTAACTGCGCAGGCGGGCGAAGTCGCACGACAGACGATCAAACCGGGCAGAATCAATGCAGGCGTTCGTTCTAAGGTCATTTCCCTACTGATCATCATTCATTTTGAGGACGGAATTCTGTACTTGGACATGTAAGTAACAAAAGCTTTGGCGCAAAATGCTGCACGAAGGTGTGCGCGCCAGTGGATTTCTGAACCGAGATGTCAGAGATCAGCCGGCCACATCTGTCCTGGTGTGCCCCTACTGCTATCGGAGGGTCGCTTTGGTCTGTTCTCCGGAAATACGGCCCAACAAACCTAGCACCCCGCAAGACAAATGGATTTTAAACTGGGTTTCTTTGGTTTTGGTTTTGGTTTTTGTTTCATGCAACCAAAGTTCAGAGTAGTTGATTGTATGCTGGGTGGCTGGAGAAAGCTAAAAATGAAGGCATACCGGCACTAAATGACACACAAAAGTCAACTATCGGCTACAGGCTGCGGAGGCATTCGGGGCCACGGAGTGCTCTTCTCTCTGGCCACGGCCAGGAAAGCAAGCCGGGGGTGCGAGCGTGGTGCAGGGGCACGGGGATCATTTATTGCTTCTGCGTAAGCTTTGGGGGTGCTCTTGCTCCCGGCACACGTGCTGGGCCACTGGAGTTCTTCCCCATGTCCTCTTTGTAAGGGCGCTTTTTTTTTCCAGGCTTTTACACGACGCACCTTGGGACAAGCGTACGGCTCGTGCTCTAGCTGACCGCCCCCCTCTCCTCCCCTCCCCTTGGCTCACAACTGCAAAATCGGAGGGAAGTGCAAAATGCCGGCCAACAACTTCTTTGGCCTGCAAAGACGGCACTGTGGGTCGGAGAGGTGTTCGTCAACAGGAGGTTTCTCTGCGTAACCGCATTTTGGGTCTGCTTTCCCCAGCAGCGTACTGCGGAGACAGCGCCGTGCCCATCCTCCTGAGCGACTTCGGTTACGCACCACAAGAGAAATGGGATCGTTTGGCCGGCTGAACCCAAGCACGGTGCCAGCGGCCTCTTCCCTGCAAGCGATAGTGTAAGCAGGAGGAAAAAAAAAAACCTGGCCTGGGGTATTGCTGAAGCAGCAGGCACATGGGAAGCTGTGATGTTTGAGGTGTGGTGAGCCCGCTCCTGAGCCTGCTCAGACTCTGGCCCCACAGAAGCCTTTGTGCTCACAGCTTTGCCTCTATCCTGTCTCTCTCTCTCTCTCTCTTTCTCCCAGAGCAGAGCTGCTTGGGTTTTGCATTTTTTTTTTTAATTCCCTTGTCAGACTGGTTCCCCAATAGGTGTGGGCTGAAGACGCGGTCAGCGCGTGTGCCAGCAAACCGGCCGTCGCTCGCCCAGACAGGCACCCGCACGACAAACAGGAAAGGGCAGAAAGTCGGTGGCGTTACGCAAAACGTAGCTCTTTGGCCGCAGTTATTGAAAGCAGCTTGGTTATGTGGGCCTGTGTTTGTCCACGTGACGACAGGCATCGCTCTCGACCACTGCAGGGTCTGGATGCCACGGTGCGGTAACCCCACTCATCTTGGTTGTAACCATGTTTTGGGGCCGTCGGGAAATACGTGGCTCGGCTGGCCTTCTTACCTGAGGAACGCCAGTGGGTTTCTGGAGAGAGCGCTTTGCCGTTCGGGGTAAAGCGCTCGGTTCCTTCTCCCTGCGGGCACTTGCTCCCTCCACGCCAAGGGGCAGCCAGGGCAGGCGCCTGCTGCGTCCCCGGCAGCGTGCGGCCACGCTCCCTCCCCTCGAACAAACCCACCCCCTGCTCTACTGCCACACGCTCTGAAGCGCTGCTTGGGTTGCTCACAACGTATTTGCGGTTAGGTGTCTGGCTGGAGAATTGGGCTGTCTTCAAGTCTGGGCCGGAGCCGAGCAAAAGGTCAGTAACGGAAAGCATTTGAGAACCACGTTTCGCAGAGGACTTGAGCCGAGCTCCCTTAGAGCAACCCCTGCCGGCCCTGGCCGGGCGGTTATTTTGTCAGCGCTGAACCTCCAGCTACTCCTTAATCGTTTCACCCAGTGCAGATGGAGGACACGAAGCAAGGCGGAGGCGGGATGCTTCCAGAACAAGCCTATTTTTCGGTTGCACGCGAATGCCTCGGTGTCTGTTCGCTGACAAGCTGGAGCCCCACCCCAGCCAAAGGCTCAGCCTTTGGGAACAGAGTGAGACCGCTCTGAGGAAAATGATTTAAAATGCCTTCAGGTGCCTTTTCACTTCTTTTTATTTAATTCCATAAATATTTTCATAAGGCTCAGTGTCTTTACAACACTTTTTTAAACACTTTTTTTTGTTTGTTTTATACACACAACTTTGACACTTGTTTGACGGGGTCAAACAGTCCAATATAAACAAAATAATAAAACTGGCAAGTGCGGATCAGCTGGGTTACCAAAATCCTTTTTTTTTTCTTTTTTTTTTTTTTTTTTTTTT
>VZSC01015422.1:521373-609194 GCA_013398225.1 Steatornis caripensis
AAAAAAGAAAAAAAAAAAGTGCTGAGATGATTATTTTCGGACTTAAATAAATAATATAGCCACTGCCTCGTAATATGCCCTGAAATAAAAGGGGCTCATGCCAAGCCTGACATCACCTTCTCTGCCCGTCCCATTCGCTTCTATTCCTTACGGGACTTACGGGAGGGGGGGGGAAAAATATCTATCTATCTCCATGCTGATTGGCCTGGGGTGCTTACGTGGTGTATCAGGTTCAAATCAAAATGATAAATGCTGTGATCAATGACTTCATCCCACATTTTCAGAGGAGCCTGCAGAATAGCTCTGCAAAGTTTTCCAGTTCGTCTTCTGAATCTGGTTCAACAGTCTCATTTGCCCTAGGGAAAAAAAAAATCATCCTAGTGCACACTGATTTGTTTTACAAGCTTAAACATAAGCTTTCGCGCTTGCAAATGAATGTACTTAAGGCTGAAATTGTAGGAAGTGTCTTTGAAAACAGAGCTGTGAATCCCCAGAGGGAGAAAAAGAGAGAGAAAGAGACCTGGAGAGTTTAGCTAATCGCTCCAGAGCCCCCGACACTGATACACCTCTGCTGAACCACTGATGCCGGTTAGATTAAACTCAGCGCTGATTTAGATTGCGTCACGAAATCGTGGCCCTACGGCTAAACCGCTCCGGTCACATCCGTCTCTTTCCGAAGGGCAGTTCTCAACTCCCCTGCAGCTTGGGTGCGTTAAATATCAGGTAACTACTTCCAATGGCTTAGGCAATGATCCTGCCGCTAACGGGTCACTGCCGGCAGCTCCCGGTTTGCGTGGGAGGTCAGTGCCCAAGCGAAGCCAGGGCTCCTTCCAGGCGACAGAGCGGAGCAGGCAGTGAGTGCAGCCACGGCCCTCACTTTCGGGATCGCTGCTCCTGCAGGGGGCCATGAGTGGTTCCTTAACGCAGTACTGTGCAGGCGTGAGTGTGGCCGACAGGATGGGACCTTAGTTCCTGAAGGAAGAAAACTGGCCATTTGTTGGCGCCTAATAGCCAATTTTCCTCTAGCTGCAATGGAGGGCACGAAGCCGCCAGTTTGTAAGCTGTTATCTTTGCACAGAAAGCAAAGATAGGCGAGGGCTTGTCAGAGTCGTGGCTCAGCTTAAAAAGAAAAGAAATCAAAGCTAACCCCGCAGAAATAAAACGAAATGCAAAAGAAATAAAACCCCCTGGTATTCTTTTTTTTTTCTCAAAGTAAGTCTTACGCCGAGTGCGAACAAATCACACCGAGTTGAGAAAAAGACAGTGTTACAGGGGGGAAAAGAAAAAAAAAAGAAAAGCAAAAAATAACGGAGGAAACCCCATCTCTCGCTGCCTAAATAGCTGATCCCCCTGCCGCTTGTTTTCACCTGCCCACGACAAAACAGTAAAAGCCAGAGAAAGACTGCGCAGCAGAGCACGGTGCACAAGGGAGCACATCCAGACAGGCACGAGTCGGACCAGAGAATGCAGGACCGGGGCGGGGAGAGGGTCGATGCTCTTCACTGAAATGGGGAACTCCGGGCACAGCCAAGGACGGGACGGAGAGGGAGAGAGGGAGCAGAGATCTCCCGGCACTCCAAAAAACAAACAACCCCCCCCCCCCCCCCCCCCCCCCCCCCCCCCCCCCCCCCCCCCCCCCCCCCCCCCCCCCCCCCCCCCCCCCCCCCCCCCCCCCCCCCCCCCCCCCCCCCCCCCCCCCCCCCCCCCCCCCCCCCCCCCCCCCCCCCCCCCCCCCCCCCCCCCCCCCCCCCCNATAAATAAAATCAAATAATAAAATATACACCAATGTGGTCCACGAGGAACTTCGATGACGAATTCACACAAGCGAGAAAGCAGTCTGGGATGCCAGTGACGACTTGAATGAAAATGAAGAAAAGAAACAAACGGAAAAAAACGTCCGACCAATGGAATAAAATAAAATAGGTCACATACATGGTTAGAAATCATTGGTGCTTCCTAGTATCTAGTAGCAGATTGCTTCCCAAAAACAACAAAAAAAGTTTTTGGTCCTTCTATATATATACATATATGTATATATATTATTATTTTTAAAACGTGTATATATATATATGTATATATATCTAGTTGCAACAGTGCTTCTCCGAAAAAAGGTCCATCTATAAATATAATTTTATTTATTTTTATTTTTAAATTTTAGTTCTTTTAAGTTAAAATTCTCCATCTCTCTAGGTATTATTTTTTGAATGGTGTTAACCTGCTGAAGTTTTGCCAGAATGGTGCCTGGCTGCGTCTGGGTTCGGTGAACTCGAAGACCTGGGACTGGGATATGCCATCTGTCACCATGTATTGTCCCTGATTTAATGGATCCTGGGGTGGTGGGTAGGCTGGAGGAACCGACTTGGAGTAGCTCACACCTGCATCGATGATTGGGGGGAAAAAGAAACAGATCAGTCAAAGTGCAATTGGGTCAATACTCTTTCTTCGTCATGCTATCGCTTATTATCACTTCATAACCAGGGTCCCAAACAACAGGGAGACGTGCTAGAGACGGCAGATCTAGGAGGAGCGCAGCAGCCGCCTAAACTCTCGGCTCGGAGGCTATCTACGCTAGACCACGAGTGGAAGATTTGGAAAAGCGCCGTTACGTTTGTATCGGCAGAGGTTTTTTTGCCTGCCCTCATGGAAAAGTCCTGTGTGACCCAACGCGGCACAACCGCGGCCAGGCCATCCGCAGTATCGGTCTGGTCAGACGAAGGCAGACAACCACACCATTCAACCTGCTCGCAAATTTAACACTTGCTGTTTCCAAGCTCGTTCGTTTTCACCCTCCCTCCCAGCTACGCTTGCAAAGCGGTTTTGCCCCAACAGGTCCCGGTGACGAGCCCCGAGCGGCGTGACCCCCGAGGACCACTCGGCGCCGGTTCCTGCGCCAGAACGGAGCAGGGCTGCTCTGGAGGAAGCGCTACGCTGCAGGGACCCGCATCGCTTCAGCGCTATTCTGCCTACACAAAGGGCAACTCGCTCTTTTCTTTAGAAAAGTTTGTAGGACTTTTCCATAGGGTTCGTTTCAAATTTACCAGTCTGCTTTCAGCCCAAAACGGCTGCACGCAACGCAGAAAAGGCTGGTTCTGCTCAATCCAAACTGGTAGCAATGGACAGACTGGCAAGGCTACGCTTTCAGGTTCCGGATGCGCAGTTCCCACAGACGGGAGTCACAGCTCCTGTGCGGGAACAGGGTGAGGGGATGCCGCCCTCGCAGCTTGCCCACGGAAAGGAGGAGCTGCCGCAAGCCGGGACCTACGCAACCCGTGGTAAAGGATGGTGTAGTAAGAGCGGCTCGGGGCGGGGGGAACGGAAGCGAACAGGAAGGAGGCATGTCACCACCAAGGTGCTGACCACAGGGAACAGTAACATAGCTACTTCTGTCCTCCCTTCCCCGCACCACCGCTGATGAGGGACAATCCCTCCTTCAGCCTCAGGGCAGCGTGATCGGCTGGGAACCACCACTCCAGAGAAGGGCAGGAAGGAGGGAGGAGCAGGGCTCTGAAGCAGGTTGCTGTAAGCTCTGGCCATCTCTGGATCCCCTCTGCTGCACGCAGAACTGCTCTTCCTTCTGCGGGGAGGGCAGCCCCGGCCGCATGACGGGTGGCAGGCTTCGCAAGGGCCATCTCAGGGCCACTGCCTCCCCTGGTTTTAACCGCAGGAGCAAGGCGACTCTACCCAAGTAGATCAGTGTCCTCGTCTGGAAAGCGGGATGGCATCACCCACCTACCTCACACGAGGGTTGTGAAGCTAAATTAATTAATGTTTGTAAAACACTTTGAGATCCTCGGCTGGGAAGGTGCTAGAGAAGGCAAAATACGGTGATTAGCACCCAGGTACCACAGCAACGTGTGTAAAAGAAATGCGACTCTTTGCATTCAGTTAGCGGTTCCTACCCACACACAAACACATGCTTGGCGGGACCAGCGCCGGCCGGCCCGGGCACGGGAAGGCTGCACACAGTCGGGTACTTACAGACAAAGGAAAAAGCCTCACAAAGTGCACTCCCAGAGCTCATCAGACAGCTTTTATACGTTGCCGCGTTGTAATTCAGGACCTCGTTTAGGTACAAAGCGAAGGCCTTAGTACGGCTTCAGGAAAGAGAATTAATTCGCTTCCCCTTGCTATAGAATTTACCAGTCAAAGTCTGTTCAAACGCTCAAAAGGTTCAGACCAAGCGGAGATACCACCTTGACTACGTCTAACTGATTTCTCCTTCTTTACGGCAAATGCCATCAAATCACGCGGCTTTCTGTCCGCTGTAGGGGGTAACCAAGATCCTTCCTTACAGCGGGCAAAAACCGCTCTGTGATTCGTCCTCATTAACCTTTATCAAATTCATCACAGTTAGTATTTCAAACTTATTTTAAAACAAGGACAACCTGGAGATGTTCTGCTTTCGCAGCCGCGTGCTGGAATAGAGTTACTCATCAGCAAGTCTCCGGCTCTGTCTTTCCCAAGCTCCTCAGTCCCCCAGAAAGCCTGCAGAGCAGAGTCCACCCCAGCGCCCTTGCTGTCCTGGGGTCAACCCGGGACAGGGTCAGTTCGAGGATACCCGAGACAACTTCTGCGCCATCCCTGTTGGCAGGCCCCAACCGTCAATTTGAATTTACCACGCCACGCGACTTAAGGCAACGACGTGCCGTAAGGGTAGAGCACGGCCTCGAGCTCGTCTCTGCCCTACCCCTTCCATCCCTTCTTCTGCTCTGAGCGGCCTGGCTGGAAGGCAGGGCAGTGTGTGGGCAGCGTGTGGGCAGCGTGTGGGCAGCGTCACCAACTGCAGAGCCTGCTCTGGAGGGCAAACTCTAGCCCCGAACCCATACGAGAGTGTGGATGTTCTCCTGGAGGCCACCAGCCCTTAGTGCCTTGGCCACTTTTCCCAGCAGAGACCTGTGGGGAATTTTAGGGTCTGTGGGAAGGTTAGGAGCTGGCACAGGCCCCTTACGTGGCTAGAGGTGGGAAATACAGCTGCTTCTGCCTCGTAAGTGGTTTGGATCTTCGACCAACCCAAAAGACCGGGAATTACTTCAAAGGCAAATAGTCCTTGTGCCGCCAAGATTACAGACTAATGTTGTACAACACAAAAGAGCTGTGAATCTAAAGCTGCTACTAAGCGACAGCCAGCAATTGTTTCTAGCTTTGCAAGACCTTAAGCCCACATCGCTTTAATGACGTGGCCCGATGTCTTTTGTATCCTGTGGCTGCAGAGTAGCAGTCAGCCTTGTGATGCCTCCAGTCTGCCACGCTGAGCTGGGCTGAGCTCGATGAACTAATGTAGTTTAATCACGATACAGAAATGCTAAGGAATCGCCGGCATCGGCGAAACGCTATGCACTTGGAAGGCTGGAGAAGCAGAGAAAGGACAGTCTGACATTGATGGAGTTACACTGCAAAGAATGTAATCCACAGCCTGTCTTCTCCAAAAGAGAAAAAGGCAGACTCCCCTGGCCAGATCACTAGCAAATCCCTTTCAGTTCTTTCCCAAAACAGCCTTTTTGGTCCAAACTCCCCAAAAACGGCAACCCTCGCTTGAAACACACCCACGCACACACTGCCACTTCCCTCGGTGAACACGCTCAGACCCGTATTCTCAAAGTTGTTCGCGTGGCCCTGCTCGAGGATCTGGGCCACTGGCATCAACATCTACGCTGGACGGACATCAAAAGCTCCTGGCTGGTTCTACTTGAATACGCAGCCAAAGGTTTGCATATTTATCATATTTATCAAACGGCCTCCGTGGCCTGGATGATCGAGGCTGCGGATCTCGACGGCGCGCACAACTGCCGTGTGTTTGTGGGCATGCAAATAAACGCATTTGTGCTGCGGCGAGTCAGGCCCATAACTCCGTAAGAATGCATTTTCTTGCGAGACTGTGATACAGCACTTTGCAACAGCCTGAGGTGCCCCAAGAGCGGCTTTTTTTTTGTTGTTTTTTTTTTGGACAAACCCACGTTCTTCACAAGGTGGAGCACAGGAATTCGGGGGCGGGGAGGGGGAAGGAGGGAGATTCACCTGATCTGATTCGCCTCAAATCCTCAGAAAGAGCAATTCTGGGAGAAAGCATGACAGGTCGGTATTTTTCTGCGCTGCTCTGAAGTGGTTTGCTCCCTCGTCAGAACTCGAGGCTGCGGTGCAAAATTGTCTCTCGAGGGATTTGTTTGTATTTTTTTCTATGCAAAGCCATAACAACTCCACTGCAGGTCAACAGAAAGAAACGAGCAAAGCTCTCTCCCGATGCAGTTTCGGGCTGCTTGGCGAACGGAATTCAAAGCGCAAAGGGAAAGAATCGATAGGTAAGTAATGATTTCTAGACACTGCTGCTGCGCTGCGCCTTGCCCAGGCGTAAGAAAGCCGCTCTCCGCCAGTGACCAGACCTGGAGCTCCTTCTGCTGGTTCGTGCCTAATTCTGCACTGTAGCGGAACAGAAAGGCTGCAGCTGCACAGCAAGATCGTTCGCGGGGTGGGGGCTGTGGAAATCTGTTCAGAATGAGAAAAAGAAAACTCCAGGGTTTATAATTTGGCTAGACAAAACCGGTAGAGAGACACTGCGCTGTCAGTTAAATCATGTCTATTTTTAGTACTAGGCAACGTCACTCGGAATCTTTCAGATTTCTCAGCTCGGAAGAAAACAATGAAAAAGACTGAAAACTGTCTCTTTTTCCCCTCCTAGTTCTTTTCTTTTTTCAAAGCGTCTCTTCTGTTTGAGGTTACAACAGGACTTCAGCAGCACCTGAAGATTTCGGAGCACGCCATTAACAGGCAACCCACATGGACACGTGCAGACAGACCCAGGTATAATATAGCAGGACAGCTACGCTTACACCGCACCTGCCCGGAGGGAATACAAAACGTACACAGAACACATGCAGGTTTGCCCACAGATAACCACGGAGACTTGCCTTACAAGCTGTTTAGTCCATCCTCGACCTTTGAGATTTTAGCGTGTACTTTGACCGGGAGCTATGTCATAGGCTTTTTCTTCTACCTAGCTGTCTAGACACCATGCTCTTCGTTAGCCACAGCTGAGTGGGAGACAATAAAACATCAACACCTGCTTTCTCTACTGGCCGCCTGGAGGCTGCTGGCGGAAAGGAGGCAGGGCTGCGCTAAGGAACCCTGCATCTCCCGCGGATCGCAATAGCGCCCGAGCCAGCGTGCATCCTTCGGGAGCCGTGCTCAGAAATCCCATAAATTCAGTGTCCTCCTGAATATCGTAACCCAAACACAACATGGGGTAGCCAGGAACACACCTCAAGAACACTAACTATCGTTAGAACGTTCACTATTGTTAATTGCGCCTGCAATAGCGACGAGTTTAGGTTGAAGAAATACGCGGTCATGGCTGAACGGGAACAGCCCTTTGCCCTTCTTCAGCACATTTCAACAGAGGATCTCAAAGCACTTCACCACTATTCACCTGCTTGCTGTTACGTTTAGAGTTTGCAAACTACGCTGTGTCTGCTCCTGGTTCTGCTCCCCGACCGCAGACCTAGTTTTTACAGCAAGAGGTGCGGGTGGTAGCTGTGAACAGGCAACGCCTGCCTCCGAAGGCAGCGCTGAGCAGCTGCCGCCTTCATTGGGTTACGCTTCCGTGCTCAGCTACCCGACTCAAACGGTGTCGTGCTCGCCCAGCTCAACAAGAATTTAAGGAAGCGGTGCATTAGCCGTGGCTCTTCACGCAGCCGGGGATTTCACTCAACGGGCTGGCAGAGGTAGGCGTTACCAGGGACCGTACCGGTGAGGAGAACACGCCTTAGCTCCCTTTTCTAACCGCTGGCCTAACTTCTCTGTTTGGAGAAAGAGGGAGGCAGAAAGGGCTAACTGCAGCTTGAGGAATGCAACAGAGGAAAACAGCAATCTTGTGTCCTGGCCATTCCGCAGCCAACCACAGCACCTACAAACACTGAGGCAACTTGACCCTCCTGAGTCTATTTACGAAGTCTGTTACTGCAACCTGAGGTCATTAGCCTAGACATTAAGACAATGATTCTTCACGTGAAAAGCAAAAGCTAAGTGAGGCAACATGGAATAAATACTATCAGGGCTTTAGCAATCAAAGCCAGGTGAAAACTGATTTATCACACCTTGTATTCATACAGCCTCCCTCTCCCCCAGCATTCTGGGCCCTGACAGCAAAGACCGCTCTGCCTGTTTGTCGGTAGGAAGAGATGAGGCCAGCCATCGCTGCCCCGAAATGCAACGCAGCCTCTTCTGGGCAGCAATGCTGCCCTTACCTGAAAGACCTCAGCAAACTGACAGTGCAGGAGTATCTGGGCTGACAAACTGATTTCAGCTGGAATCTCAACACGACACAGATGTCATCCTGGCTCTTCAGACGAGGGCCNTTCTGGGCAGCAACGCTGCCCTTACCTGAAAGACCTCAGCAAACTGACAGTGCAGGAGTATCTGGGCTGACAAACTGATTTCAGCTGGAATCTCAACACGACACAGATGTCATCCTGGCTCTTCAGACGAGGGCCAACGGAAGACCCAAGAGGCCTGTTTTGCATCTCACCAAAAAACTCCCCTGGAGAATGTGCTCGGAAGCACGTGCCCACTGCCGAGTCACCGGTACCATCCGTAGCGGTCTCCCAGCCAAGAATTTATTCGTGATTTGCCTTAGCCTGGGTAGCTGACCGGACCTCAGATGATACTACTGACTCCAGCAGCGTTACTAATGCCTTGAGCGAGAAGCCATCTAGCCGTACTATCAGCAGCGAGACTAGCACGCGTGGGCCCAGAGCACCAAGTGCTCGGGCGAGCTGCTGATGGGCGCTGCGTAACGCCTGCGGTTTGGGAGGTGCCTGTATTTTAACAAGCAATGGGATAAGCTCTGTGATTTTTCTGCGTCTGTGGGGAAACACCACCGAGAACACGAGCAGCTTCAGTCTTTCACCTGCACCGTGGGAAGCTCGGTGAAAAAAGCGAAGTGACCCTGATTATCTGACAGTGCAAATGCCCCTCTGTTTTAAAGCGGCCGGTCCGTGTGTCGCTCAGTCTCTCGCAGTCCCGCAGAGACTACGCCTACCTGTGTGAACAGGATGGGGAAACACGTCAGGGCCACGTCGATCTTGTCAGCAATGAAGATGCAATAAAATAGGCTTAAAGACTCAGGAGAGCCCCAGGAGGTACCTAGAGACTCCGTTACCTGGCACGACGTGTCCCAGCCAGCACCGCTATGGCAACGTGCAGTCACCTCGTTCTGCTACGCAGACTTGCTGGGGCACAGCCTGAAGTGCAGAAGTTTGGGAAGTCAAAGAAAAAAGCTGCTGGGTGTTTGGGTCAGGGTTTTTATGGCATAGTTCGCTGTGGGCTCAAGTGATCGGAAAGGAAGAAATTAGCAGGGAAATTCAGCGACTCGGAGGGTGCTCTACCGCAGGCCAAAGCAGTTGATGCTGGCTGATGATTTAACCCCTGCTGGGCCTGCGTAGCTGAGTATTTATGGGCAGATTTAATGACGGTATCCTTCTAAGCTCAGGGCTAGGGGTGATGGTGACTGGATACACGTTTCCCTCCTTCCGCAAGTCCCAGACCACCACGCTTGTCTGGGCTGAGGGCACCTGCTCTGGTGACGCTGTGGCACAGCGCAGAGGAGAACACACAGGACAGAGAGAAGGGCAGGAAGGAGCGGGCTCGCAGCACGGGTCTGAAGAGCTCTCCCAGGGTGGGCAACCCTCCCAGCTAGCACGAAGGTCACTTCGTCAAATTTGAACTGACATTTCATTTTCCAAAATGGAAGCACTAGTGGGAACAGTGCTTTAAGAGTGGGGTCTCCTTCTGGAACCTCTAATCTCCCCGACAGCCCTGGCTGACAGCTTCTAGGAACACGAGCAAAACTCCCTTACGTGTACACGCTGTCCCGCATGGGCGCAGAGGTGGACGAAGCTGGGGATGAGAAAAGCAACAGAATGTTTCTGAAAGCTGCAAACACCCGTCACTGGAGGGGAGATTAAAAGTGGCCAGCAGAAGAGAAGCCGTTGAGGGACAGAGGCACTGAAGGAGATGTTAGGAATGAAAAAAGCACCCTGGATAATCCTGTGCCTGCGTTAAGGATGGACTGGAGATCCACAAGGGACCCATTCTCGAGGAAACGTTACACTTGTTTCCACGGCGTCAGCCAGTAATGCGCACAGTTCCGGAAGCGCAGCTCGACGCTATGTTAACGTCGCGGTGTCAGTGCAGGCAGCGAAGGTCCGCGCTGGTACCTGGGCTTACCTGCAGACAAGTTGCACCCTTGACTGGCTGTAGCTTAAAAAGGGCTGTGGGCTTTTTTGTTGTTTCTGTTAAGTCAAGACAAATAAATTTCTCTGTTGCTTTACTATTTCTAGGAGACACCACACTGAATTCTGTTCCCCCACTGACACTGAAAGAAGCTAAAGGGCAGTAATCGAGAGGCAGAATCTTGAACAATCAACGCGAAAAGAAAAAAACGACGACCAACAGCCCTTTTTGCTATCTGTTGGTAAGGTGCAGCGCCAACACTACCCATTTACTTTATGTCTAATGGACTTAAAGGCCAAAAATTGGTTTAATGCTGTCTTAAGGCACCTGTTCTAATATCATTACGTCTTGGCCAATCCAATAAGTAGTGCGACTCCTAGCGTATTGCTGAAATCCGACCTTGCGCATCATTAAATCCATTTGGAAGGAAGGCTGGCACTGCACGCGTGCACGCATTTCTGCGCAGACGTGAGCACTAGGAGGGGGCTGCTTCCAGAGGGGGCTCACGTGTGCCCCACAGACGACCCTACTTTTGGGATCAAAGACTTCCCAAAACGCCGAGAGGTGTGTTCTCTCTTAATCATCCGGATGAAGTTTCCAGTAGTTTAAAAAGCAGAGTTTTCCGCTTTCCTCTGCTGCTATCAGCCGACCTCTCAGCGTCTCTCCCTCGCCTGCTGCAGCGAGCGGTTGTTGAAATGCTTTGCTTTCAAACGCACGCCAGGCAGCTCCAGAGCAATGCTGCGGGGAGGTGTGGTACAACAGCGCATGAAATAAGCGGCAGTTTATGCTATTTGAAAAATGTTTTTCTGCTTCACCTCTAACAAAGTTGATTGCATTTTCCGTTTCACCTCCTTCACGGCTTTTCTCTCTTCCTTAAGTATTCTGCGACAGGGAAATTACCATGGTTTCCCATTTAAGCAGCGGAGGGAACAACTGAGATCATCTAGAAATAAGTCTGTAATAGGCATGCGCTGACACGGGAGCAGGGCTCTCGACACGTCAGGTCGAGCTGCTGAGCCGTCAAGCCCTGCTGGAGCCACTGAGACCTGTCCTGCAAAGTCCGTACATTTAAACGAATAAATAGTTTATACTTGAATGCAGTGCAAGTATTCCTGCTCCTGAAGGGCTTCACCGCCTTCCAGGTGCAACCGGTGCTGCAAAACCAACTTGAAGCCCCTTCCAAAGCTACAGTCGTGCTGTGGGAGGCTGCGCGGGGAGGGCAGCGGCAGCGCAGGGTGCCTGCAGGCAGCGACCTTCCGGCGTACGCGCAGCCGCCTGCCCGCTCCCAGCCCCGAGGGCCGCGCCTCAGCCTCAGCAACACAGCCCCAAGCGCCTGCCAAGGTCTTTGGCAGAAAAGGTGTCGGCAATATATGTAAAATGCACGTGGCAAGATTCAAGAAATTAGTCACTAAAAGCCAGCTCTCAGGGAATTTCCGCCTACCTCCCTCTCGCGAGCAATGCCACCAGCTCCCGGCCCCGGCAGCCTCGCGCCTCCCGCTGGGTCTCGGACACAAGACAAGCCACAGAGTAAGAAAACTAAGAGTTTTCAGCAAAGCGTTCCGTGCCGGTACTTGGTTTAATTAAACTGACACTGGGCTATGATTACCACAACGTCGGACAAATGAAACAGAGCTACTAATTTAATGAGCCTATTTGTTGTTTTTCAGAAAACAACCAGGCTTCGCTTAACTTGATGCTTGGGACCCGCCTGGATTTCTGTCTGACTCGAGGACCTCATCTCATAAAAAGAACAGCCAGTGTTATAGCATCAGCTCTTCCTTCATAAAAGAAATGCTGACTGGTGTTTCAGGAGCTAGTTAATTTTATAGCCAGAGAAGTCTAAGATAATGGCCCCTCCTTTTGCATCTCAGAGAGAAAGAGAGAGAAAGAGAGAAAACAAGAGAGCAATTGCCGTGTAAGAAATAAGTGCAGTTAGGCATATTGTATTCGTCAGGATGCAAGTCCAGTGCTTTAAGCGGGAATACTGGTAGGCATGCTCAGGCACCCTTGAACTGTGTCACTTAATGACTGAACGGTATAACTATTAATTAATTAATACCTTAATTAATT
Organism: Steatornis caripensis; assembly: GCA_013398225.1. Taxonomy (NCBI): domain Eukaryota; kingdom Metazoa; phylum Chordata; class Aves; order Caprimulgiformes; family Steatornithidae; genus Steatornis; species Steatornis caripensis. The sequence goes on from VZSC01015422.1 coordinate 533,668, forward strand.
AATAACGTAGCTAACAGAACAGCAAACCATAATTTAAACTGCTTTTGTCACGGCCATCATGCAAGTCAGATTCTCTAATCTTCCAGTTGCCGTAACCTCCGTGCTTGCTTCCGTGCTGAGGGACAAGCGTGCTAGTGGCGAGGGGTGAACCTGCAAAACCGAGCTCGTGACAGCGGCCGCTACCGCCCGGCCTACACGTACGTGGTGTGCGATACGCGTCCCTGGGCCCGTTTTCGGGCGCGTGCATACTTTGAGCTTAGAAAATCTGGCCAGGAGAGTTTTTAGAGAACATCTTAGAAGACAACATAGGAAGTTAGTAGAGAGGAGAAGACTAATGACAATGGAGAGACACAGCAAACCAAGGAGTTTACAGCTGGCCTAGCGAACCACTACTGGACCAGCAAAGCCCGTAGACAACAAACAGGTGAGGCAGAAAGCAAAGAGCTCCTTCAACTTTTACAAAAACAACCCCGTGCCTGTACAGAGCAGGGACGAATCTGCGTGGAGCCGGCCATAGCCAAGAAGCGATGAGTTCTCTCAAAACCCAGTCACAGGCCTAGTAGTGCCGTGGTACTTTGGTAACGAATCGTTATGTCTGCGACTTTGTGAAGCTTTGGAAAGCTTGAAAAACGACCTCTCTGACTCTGCCTCCGTATTTAGTGTTTCAAAACCTGTAGCTGCAAGAGTTATTGCGAGAGATAATTAACACTGGCTGTTTCGCCAGTTGAGACTCTGTTTAGTATCTAGCATGGCATTTATTATTTGGCTGTAGCCTGCCTGGGTGGGGAAATGAATCTGACATTAGAGAGATACAACGTCTCTACTAAGATACTTTATTTCCTAGAGCTGATGCTACTGTGCTGTCCTTAAAAAGTTATAGGTAGCCCCAGGGAACATGAGTGTCCCCTTTCCAAAAGCAGGAAAGGGGTAGATCGATCCCTCGCCATCTCCAGTATTTTAGCCATCGTTTTTTTCTTTGCTAATAGGAGACTTTGGGGATCAGCAGGAGTCCTACGCATCTCCGCACTCACTCCCATTTCAGCCTGAGATAAACAACTGAGATAGACAGATAGATAGATTTCTGCCCCCGGGGACAGCTTCTGGACATCAGACTGGAGACACGAGATCAAATTCATCTCTGGTGAAATTCCACTGGCTTCGACCACATTAGACCAGAGATTAATTTGGCCCACAGATACATTAAGAAAGGATACAAAGCACAAACGGTATTTTATAAAAAAAGAGAAAGGGGAGGGGGAAATTCAAGGAGGACGCTGGATCCTAGCCCAGCAGGATTCAGCCCAGCCCGCTCCACCCTCACATCACCAGGCACAGTGCGTGTTGCCGGTTACCTTTTTGCTTACTGACTTTCTTTACTGTCATTGCCGCTTGCCGCTTTTGATTTTCAGAAATCTCAAAGCCTGAAAAAGGGAACACGGCAAACACAATTCAGAAGATTGCTCACAAAGCCTCTTTTTTCATTTGGGGAAGGGGGAATGTTCTGCACTGTTTGGCAAACACAGAACGCCCGAGGTGGCAAAGCACCGCCCAGTGAGCTGTGTGTACGGGCAGGCATTTTACTGAAAAGCAACTCTTCCTGGGAAGGGCAGGCCTCTTTATAATCTCACTTGTGCAGGGGCTGTGTGAAAAGTAAGATTAGGCCCATTATTGTTGATACAGTGTCATAAATACGCCCAGCGCCTTACAGCTGAGCAACACAAACTGAGCCTGAACTGACGTCGGTTACAGTCAATTTATGGGCTGACGCTGAGGGAAGGGCACGGCTGGTAAGTCGTGGACTTCGCCGCCCTCCTACCCTGCACGAGACGTGCTTAACCAGAGCAGAAATGATGCAGCCAGGAGACTCTGAAGTCAGATGGCCAAAGAGTTCCTTCTCCCGCAATACCCACGGAGGTCCACGCTGGAAGCTATGGGCAGAATTTGTTCATTGAGGGCCAAAAATGCCAGTAACGGAACTGGAAAGAGACCCGTTTATGACTGTGAGAGCAACCAAGGCCATTTGAACAAGGCTGAACTGTAATTCTACTAAAGAAAAATAAAACGTGGGCTTCTCCAACACTTGGGGCTAAATTAAGCATTACCAACAAGCTCCTTTCAGATTCATTTCATATTCCTCACCTATCTTTTCATCTTCTTTTACCATCTTCCTTTCTTCTCTGAAAGCTCTAAGCCATCGTAACTTCTCCTCCAGTTTCTTGGCAAAGAATAAGTGCATTTCCTCAGTCTCCTTGTTATGAAGTTTGAAGGCATTCTTCATGCTGACATTGAAGTCATCATCTCTCCCGTCTTCTATATCCACCACTTCGTATTTATCCATGTCTATGCGACCTTTGTAATACAGAATATCTCTTCGTATCAGATCCTACAGAGAGAAAAGGAGAGACGGGTTGATCGTAAGATACTTACAGAGCCTGAACTCAGCAGGGAACTCATGGGAGGGCTGAAGGAAAGAAGGAAGTAATGGCGAAACTTGGGACAGATTCTTCAAGCCTCACCTGCTGTGAATACATCTGTCGCTGGCGACACAAAACAGGGCAGACCACAGGCATACAAGAACACAATACAAATTCTCATGCTGAAAAACTTTGCTTGTAGGCATGAAGGCATGCTTTTGAGTAGGTAACATACTTCCATCATTTTCCATGACGGGAAGTTCCGTTTCATAGGATGAGAAACTGGAAAATAGGGGCCACTGGCCTGATGGGATTCCTGCGCTGCAAACGACGCTGTGCAGAAGCGCAGAACTTGAGAAATCGCCCGGGGTGCGTTCGGCAGTGCAGACCGGGCAGTGCAGATTTCTCTTCCCAACACATTCACAGAGTCAGGGGAGAGAGGTCTTTGCCCCTTCTCCTTTTAACCCCTTTCCCCTGCATACACAACTCATTGGCGAGAAAATCACCCCGATTCTCAGTTCAAGTAACTCCTAACATCCTGACCCATTACGCCCTTCCCTCCTCGATGTTTCCAACTTTTACAGCCAAACCTGTTCATCCTCATCTCCTAAGTTGATTACTCCTGCCCCTTGTTTTTCAACAACAGCTCATTTCTCTACGTTAGGAAGGGAGAAGAAAAGCAGTCTTCGCTATTAATTTTTCAGAGCTCCTCTAAGAACGCCCACAGCTCCGTGGCTGTTTCACGCGCCCGGTGCAACCTGCGCTCCGTGCCGACAGCAGCCGTGCAGCAGTGCCGTGCACCGGCGACTGTGACCTCCCCACCAAACCGCGGAGGGCAAGTGTTCACGGCAGCTGGGAGACAGCGGTAGGCAGAGGCGGCACTAAAAAACGGGCTCTGAGATCTGTTGTCTCAGCTGCTCAATCATAGATGCGAAACTGTGGATGCTGATAAAATGCAGTAAAAATTAGATATTTTCCTGTTTTCCTCCTTACCCTCTTCACACTTACTTTGGCTCTGCTCATCAAATTTTGTACTGCCTTTACTAGAACCATTCCTGATTTGTACTGGTGTAAGAGGAGCATTGGCCTCACATCTCTATGTCTTTATAGGAACAGATGACAAAAACCGATCATCAGAAAATAGAATGTTATTAGATAGCTCTGACCACGTAAGGTGACTCAAGTTACAAAGCCAAATTTAAAACCACACTATCAAGATTTCCTCCCTGTATCCACTCTCAAACCTCGATATTTAGGTGTTTCACATCAATACTTCTTGATTGTTGAGAGCGCCCTGAAGATAAATACCGCATCAAAGGATTCATGTAAGAGGAAAATAAAATCAATGTACAGCATTTATTTACTCAAGTAAGATTTAGTAGCGAGGTTTTTTAAAGATATGCAGCAGGTATTATTTTAAACCAATCGTTAATCTCAGCAAATGTATTGTACACCACATCTTTTTTTGCTCGTGTATACGCCAGACGGGATCAACAGAAGCTCGTAGTCTTTAAAACCTGTCGCCTTCCTCTGGAACGCTCTAGGGGCGAAAAAAAATCCACTAACCAATGACGTCCTCTAGTATGTAGGCTTTGAGTCGCGATGCTGCCCAACACATAAGAAAAGGCTATTTCAGGCTGAATATGCAATAGAAAATCTTTTCTGTTTTGTCCTAACCTGGAAAATTGCTTCTCGCCTCTCCCTCTGCGCCCAGCGAAGTGCTGAGAAAGGGCTGTAAGCATCGCACTAAACTTGTTCAGTGAAATCAATACCGTGCCCTCTACTTCGAGTCTCGGACCAGTTCTCAGAAACAGCGTTTATCTTCGCTGCATTCTCAAAAAGCTTGATCACAAATCTCACAGGAAAAGAGATGTGCTCCTTAAATTAGCTATACCCGCAACTATTCTTCTTGCCAGAGAGAACCGACTCGCTGCCGCTGAAGACTTCCAAAACACAACACTGCACAGCCCGTCCTCGCGAGTGAGACACGTGGTGAGGTGAGGTGAAGTGAAGCGGGACCAAACGCGCTTCTCTATGCAATATTCATGGTTACGCAGAGACTCGTTCGTAAAAGGTATTATTACAAGAATAAATAATCACAACCCTCCTTCGCACCTGGCTCCGAAAATACGAGGCTCTGTGCACTGGCTTTTTTCTTGCACAAGCTAAATAATTTTTTTTCCTCTCTCCCATTTCAATTTAGAAAACACTGTAATGTTTTAACAGCTAACGCTAAGTGAATGTTTTAACTGCTGTCATTGTACTTCCCGGGGACGACACGTCGGGTTTGGACGTGTCTGACTGAGCCGCTCCACACACCTCCCCTCCAAGGCTGCAGCGGGAACGTTCGCTGCCTCCCGCGAGGCTTCTGCAGCGCGTTTTAGAGGCGCCCGTGTTCCGCAGGTGTTGCTGACTACGNCCTCTCTCCCATTTCAATTTAGAAAACATTACAAGCTATTTTTAACAGCTAACGCTAAGTGAGTGTTTTAACTGCTGTCATTGTACTTCCCGGGGACGACACGTCGGGTTTGGACGTGTCTGACTGAGCCGCTCCACACACCTCCCCTCCAAGGCTGCAGCGGGAACGTTCGCTGCCTCCCGCGAGGCTTCNTCCTCTCTCCCATTTCAATTTAGAAAACACTGTAATGTTTTAACAGCTAACGCTAAGTGAATGTTTTAACTGCTGTCATTGTACTTCCCGGGGACGACACGTCGGGTTTGGACGTGTCTGACTGAGCCGCTCCACACACCTCCCCTCCAAGGCTGCAGCGGGAACGTTCGCTGCCTCCCGCGAGGCTTCTGCAGCGCGTTTTAGAGGCGCCCGTGTTCCGCAGGTGTTGCTGACTACGGGATGCGAAGATAACGGCGTTGCCTAGGAGTGACTGAAGGAGCAGTGAGGAGATAACGGAGTCATACAAGTGCTTTTGGAAATAAAATGGCCCCACAGAATACAATTGTTGGTGAGAATGCGACAGCGGAAAGCACATGCTGAGCTATCGAGACCGCTTGCAGAAAACACACGAAGAAGCAGCGCCGCGGTTTTGTCCTTGAGCGGTGAGCAAGCACGTGGGTGAACGAGGCAAAGACAGTAAGCGCAAAGCTCCTGCCTGCCACGTTTACTTCCATTTTGAAAAGAAACTTCAATAATGAATCTAGAAGAAACGAATCCTCTTTTGTCCCATCGCCCTCCCCAGAGCTCTCAGCCTCCAGCTTGGCAGGAAATTCCTGGTGGAGAAACAGCCCCTGGAGCGGGGGGAGGCCCACAGGAGGGAGAAAGGTGCTGACACGGAGGAAGACGAAACCATTCGAAGAGGTACGGAAAAGCTGAAGAGCTCAGCGCAAGTCCGTGCCTGACCTGACCCGAGCGCGGGTCGCTGCCCTGCGCCAACAGTGCGTTTCCTTCGTACTTCCACAAAAGACAGACCATTCCCCGCTCGGCGACCATAAACTCCAGCACCGATACCCCAAGTTTTTAGGAGACCCTTTATTTTTCACAGAGTGGTAGAGCACGCAAACATCTCAGTGAACAGCACGCGTCTGCCCATGGGAGACGCTTTGTACACACCTGGTTTCGAGAAGGTTCGGCCCCCATAGCACATTAATAACGGTAACCGGATAATGTAATTTTTAATGGGCTAGGCACTTCCAACTGCCACGTCTCCTTTCTTCCCCTCTTCTTGCCAGCGCTCAATAAATGGGTATTATTTCCTAATTGACTAAACTTTAACACCCATAGTATGGGAAACTTAATAATTATTTGATCTGTGGATATTTTATCACNTAACGGTAACCGGATGATGTAATTTTTAATGGGCTAGGCACTTCCAACTGCCACGTCTCCTTTCTTCCCCTCTTCTTGCCAGCGCTCAATAAATGGGTATTATTTCCTAATTGACTAAACTTTAACACCCATAGTTTGGGAAACTTAATAATTATTTGATCTGTGGATATTTTATCACATATGTTCCTACAGCTCTTCAAGAACCCCACGTATTACTTAACCCCTTGGTGAAGCACGGGCAAATGCACTTGGCTTACCCTGTAACTGATTTCAATAAAACTCAGGAATCCATCTGGGCTACACGAGAGGCGTGCAGGAGCTTTTTACGCACGTGGACAAGCGAATAAAAATTCAGGGAGCACGCAGGCACTGAAAGCAATGCTGCTCCGTGCGATTTCTGCAAGACAGAAAGCCCGTAGCAGTGCTGAGAAAGGAACCTTGCTGTTCCGTACACCATTTTTGCCAAGCGCAGCACCATCTTTCCTTTCCTCAAGCACACAAGCTGGATCAAACAGGCACGCGCACAAGACAAAGGAAAGCAGAGGCGCGGCTGAGGGTGAAAATGGATCGTTTAAACAGACTGGTGTAAACGCTACACGTCAGAAGGACAAAGCAAACACGTCCGCACAAAACGGAGCTTGATCAGCTGTGTAAGTAGCCACGCTGTGGAAAGGAGCTCAGGCTTAGGGAGGGCACAAATGGCAGGCGGGACGCCCTGCTGCTATTACTCCTCATTATCCCAGCGATAACATAGGAGAGGATTAGGGAGAAATTATTAAGCTACAGAATTTACCTTCGTGTATATCTTGGCTATATTAGTATAGAATTACATATTACCCCGTCCATTGTTAAGCCAGGATTTAGCTATAAGCTAGCTGGTTTACCCTGTCCAGTTTTGAATGTCATACAAAATTGTTTTTTGTAGTTAGATAAGTGCAAGAAAATATAACAAGACACACACACACACACACACACACACACACACACACACANTTACCTTCGTGTATATCTTGGCTATATTAGTATAGAATTACATATTACCCCGTCCATTGTTAAGCCAGGATTTAGCTATAAGCTAGCTGGTTTACCCTGTCCAGTTTTGAATGTCATACAAAATTGTTTTTTGTAGTTAGATAACTGCAAGAAAATATAACAAAACACACACACACAAAAAAAAAAAAAAAGACTCTCGAACGTGATCAGTGGGGAAAGGCCAAAGAAATTGAGTTGTTTAATCGAGAAAGGACATAAATAAAAGGGAATGTGCTATTGGTATTCCCATACGTGAAAGCTGCTTCTCTTCTAAGGAGGCTGGTGATCAATTATTCTCCATTTTGATTGTGCTTGGCTTAATTTACAAGGGAGAATAGGATTAGATACTTGGGGGAAAAATCCTTCTAGCTGTAAGAGTAGTTAAATGCTAGAGCAGACAAAATAGGGGAGTCTTGGGACAGCGTCCCTTGGAGACTTTCAAAGACAAGGTTAGACAAATATCCATCGGAGATGATCGGAGTACAGTTAATCCTGCAAAGGGAATAGCTAATCTCCTGGGGTACTTCCCAGCTCTGCATTTTGATAAACGGCTAAGAGAAAGGTGAGAGACGGGGGAGAAAACAGGACAAGAGCAGGCAGGATGAGCACGGACTTCAGGGGCAGTGTGGGAGAAGCCCCGAGGCGCCGACCGGGACAGCAAGCACGAGGAGCAGCGACATAAACCTGCAGTGACTGCAGACAGCACCCAGATCGCACTGCGCGGCTCTTAAGGAAATCGATGCATCTAGGTCATTCGCACTTATTTGTCTAAATATGATCTTTTTTTACCCTACGGCTTCTACGATTTCCTTTTCTTTCCCTAGCTGAGGTTAATTAAGCTCTTCTGAATAACGCCCCGCAGTCTGTTCACGTAACAGGTACGAAGGATTCACAAGGAAGAGATGAAGCCCCAAAAAGCAGTATTTGATGGGAGCGCGGAGCGAAGTCTGGTCACATTACGTAAACCTACCACGATTCTGCTCTCTGCATTAGCTTTGTCGGAGGTTTACAGCTGCAGCGCTTGCGCCTGCGGTAGCCGCGGCGCTCAGGAGGATGTGCGTACCTGTCTGCGTGACCTGCTCGGGCCGTTTTCTCCTGCTCTCGCTCTGACTGAAACACCCCCGTTTCACCGTCCCCTCTCTGAAGGGGCGAGGTGACTTTCTCTAGCTGCACTTGGAACAAAAAAAATCTCCTTCATGACCACCGTAAGGAAACCAAGGCTGGCCTTTTTTTGGAAAACCTGAAGATGTGAGGTTGGGATGCGGCTTCCACGATGAATTACGCACCTACTCACAAATTATTGCAGTAGATACAGGTATCTGTAGAAAGGATGGCACCTGTAAATCAGACTGTCCAATAACTCGCACTATTAAATCGACTTCTCCTTGTCTTTAGTCCTGCTTTCTCCTCCTGCTCTCTAGCTTTAATCAATCCCGTTTTCTCCTGCAACGAGTACCCCAGCCACAGCTATGTGTGCCGGGCACCGCCTTTGCACACTGTGGTTGCGCAAGACCCTGGAACCCTCCCGTGATGCCACAGACGGAATTCGGTATTAACCACAAGGAGGGCAATCTACCCGTGAAGTCGACGCCTAGTGCAAAACGGCATTAGAATGAAAAGCTATTCCATGGCTTAAGCATCACATAGCACGCAAGGAGGATATTTTCCCCTCTACCAGAGGGCACAGCCGAGCACCTAGGAGGACCTGGCCTGACACGTGCCCCAGGTAATTCGTTCCCATCAGCTTTGCGTGCAGCCGTCTTCACGCATTTGAGAAACTCCTAGTTATTTCATAGCGGGTGGCACGCAAGGATGGATGGGGAGGTCTTAAGCAAGGGTTATGACTTTAGGACGGCACATTTTTTTCGAGTGCTATGGTTTACTCTACGCTAGGTCGCACTCTACTTGTCATGCGTAAAACAAATCATCTGTAAAACACAAGAGGAGAAAGAGCCATTTCCAGGCATGAGTCATTAGATCCCTCTTACGAGCTGACGATATAAAAGATGCCAACCACGGAATAACCCCGTTACAAGTTTCTCATTGCACATGTAGGTTATTGGTCCTCCTGACTATCAAAGTCCTGCATATTCCAACGGTGAAGTAGCTTCAAAATGACTCGGGGAGGAAATGACGCGCTCCGAGTACACGGATGCAGTCAGGTCTTCCGAGCGCAGCTCGCGAGGCTGGCAGGGACGGACTGGGGGCCTTCGGGTGAAATGCAATTCCTCCCTCAGTCCTTCCCCATCTCTCTAAGGGGATAATGATATTTGCTTATTTTACAGGGCAGCTGGGAGCTGTCAGTAAGAAATCGGTGAAAGACGCCTTGAAGGCCTTTGGTGGTGGATCTTTAACAGCTCAAAGCCCTGTAAGAAGAGCTTACCGTTACACGTGCTGTGGGGTTCGGAGCTCGCAGACCAACGGGAGGCGGAGAGGAGGCTCTGCAGGCGGCAGGTGCAGCCTGCGGGTGCCACACGCATCCGTCCCTCCCGCAAGGGGGGAGGTAACGTGGCTCTCCCGCTGCGGATCGTCACTCCAGCCCCACCACAGCTTTACAGAGGCCAGCCCTGTAGAGGTCTTCTGAGGTATTTTCCTCTTGCACTGAGCATGGGTGACCGACAAAGCTGCACGAGGGGTTTCCCCCCTCGCTCCTCCCTACCTGAGATCGTTGGAGGGAGAAGTGTTGCCGGGGAGGTAACAGCCCTCGCAAGCACTCACGGGGCCGGAAGGCCGCGAGCATCACGCTGCGTTCACACAGGAAAAGCAAAGCCAGGGCNCGCTCCTCCCTACCCGAGATCGTTGGAGGGAGAAGTGTTGCCGGGGAGGTAACAGCCCTCGCAAGCACTCACGGGGCCGGAAGGCCGCGAGCATCACGCTGCGTTCACACAGGAAAAGCAAAGCCAGGGCTTGCCTGAAATGACAAATAACTGAAACGTAACACGGACAAGGCAGCAAGGTAGCGGCATGCTCCGTATAAAAAGCAGCAATCCCTGCAGACTGCTTTTGCCCAGAGGATGACGTGTTCTTCAGGTATCAAAGGAGAACGGGGATCCAAGGATGAGGCTGAAGGGAGACCCACCTACGGGCAAGCTCTGCAACTTGGTGAATAGTTGATGTCGAAAGAGCTGATGAATAGGGAATAGCTGATGCTGAAATTGGGGAAAGACTGAACCAGGGTCCATAATAACTGCACCCAAGCAGCACCCCACGATTCGGAAAAGGCAGAGGCTTGGAAAAGGCTGAATCGTCTTTTGCACTATGGTGTGGGTCTCGGACCCCCCTCGATGACTTCGCGCTGACTCGGGCAGTGACTGCAGAGCAGAAGGGAAGGAGCAGAGGGAGCGAGCAGAGTTTTCAATTTACTCCTGAAATTTGTCCCGATTTTCCTGCCTGCCTGCTCTCTATCTTCACTCTGCCCAGCCTGCCGTGAGCAATGACAGCATGGCACGCTGCCATGTCTTTGGGTATCTTTAGTCATAAGGGCTTGCAACGTTCTTTGGCTTTTTAAAAAAAGATTCAGAGCCTACATTTTTAAAATCTAATTTACCTTAAAGCGACCCTCTGAAGAAAGCAGCCCGGCCTCCTCTTCACGAACACCAAGAACACAGCTTTCCGTAGCGCTTGTTCATTTAACTTAAGCCTACTGCGGGCTGATTTTTAAGACGGGGCAGTTACGCACCCTTCTCATCGACCTCCCCGGAGCTGAGTGCATTGCGGAACTGGCCCACTCTCTCCTGCCCAAATCAGACCCTAAAAGTCAATGGACCCTTCTGAACGTTTCTGTCGTGAACAGTCTTGATATCAGAAGATAAATCTAAGCCCTGCCAAGTGGTTGGACGCCAGTGACTGTGAGCTGCGCTCCCACCCCGTCGGACACAGCAGTCTGGGCTGAGCCAGCCTTGCGGAGCAGGGAAATGGGGTCTGCACAGGGCAGCCTGAAAACGCAACGAGGTATGGATCGTATGAGAAACGGGGGGATGTAACACCACCTCCCCGACCCAACCTCGGCCACCCGCTTCCTACCGCGAACTTCTTAGGATGGGCCGAATTGTTACAAGCTTCCCCAGGCGCTGCCACGGGAAGAGGGGAGCCGAGATCTCTGCCATACCACTTTACGTAACTCCTCGCACAAGGACAGCTGTGCTGGGGAGGTCGGCAGATTCCTGCCAAATTATTCAGCAGTGTCTGTCTCCTGAGTTTGGAAAGAGATGTTTGATTCATCCTTGCCAGCTCCATGAAGCTGCAGTGTGGGATCTGAGTGGGGGACGACTGGAGCTGAACGCATTGATGTGGAAATGCTATTTTCGTTCAACGTATTCAGTGGAACATCAGCGGCATTTTGATGCCTTGTTCCACCTCAAGCCCAGTCACACTGGCAGAGAAGCAGGGAGGCGAGAGCGAGCGCATTTGCAAAAGACTAGCAACAAGAAGAGACGGGAAACTTCTGCAGATACGTCACTCAGCTTTTCTGGTTTCTCCAGTTTGCTCCCAGGGGCTTAAAATTGCGCTGCTGAAAGGCCACAGCAGGAGGAGCGTCAGATTTTCAGCTCTTGAGGTTTTGCTTGCGGGACAAATTTACACCCACTGCAATTAGAGGAGCGATAAATTAGGCACGGAGTGTGCTGTATAGCATCTTGCATATCTGCATGGCCATATGAGTAGGCTAAACCTGTCCCCTACCCAGAAAAGAAAACACAGACTGTGAAGGACTCTAAATTCAGCCCTTTCTGGATTTTACCACTGAATTAGCAACTAACAACCTAAAGCCTTCTGCCCTCCTCCAGCTGGCTCCTCTGGCTGTCCCCACACGTCCTGCGTTCCAGTGACCTCCCTGGAGTCTGCCCTTCGCTCTCTGCCGTTGCACACTGAGCAGCGGAAAGGCAGCGCCGGCCTCCCCGAGCCAGCAGAACGGCAGCAGGTTGCTGGCTCCGGTCAGCACAGCCCATGAGCACGAGTCCTCCCGCAAAACTGTGCTCAGGGCGCACAACGAGCGCGCGCGCATCCCTGCGAAAGGGTCACCGAGCATCCGCCGTGCCCACCGAGGCCACTCGGGGCTGACTGTTAAAAGGAATGCTTTCTTTTCGTGAATATGCCGTACCTGAAAGCTGAAGTACTTTTTCATAACTGTTTTTAATATATATCCTGTCAACTGCTGGAATTCGTCCTTTGTGTTCAGCTACCTGCTAGCCAAGGAGACTGACGGAGGATCAACCTTCCTTGCCATGCTCTGCGGTCTGGACCCACAGAAACCTCTCGGCTGCAGGCAGCACCGACCGATCAGCTGGGCAGGAGCGCGGGGCTCCGTCAGCGGGGCTGTGGGAACACTGTTCCTTAAAAACTTCATCTTACGCTTTGCTCTGGGGCCGTGACCAGGCCGGTGTGTTTTCTTTGGTCATCTTCAGGCCCGTCTTGCGCTATCTCACTAGCTCAGGTGGCAGCGCGCCTTGCCCGTTGCTCCACCGAGTCTCTGCCGAGCTGCTGTCTGAAAACAGTGAAACGCAGCCTGACCCGTTTTCCCACCCTGCTGCAGGCTGGACCCAGGCCTGCCCCAAAACACGGCGCTTCACGGAGATCTGCGTTACTGGGGGGAAAAGGGAAGGGGCTGCAAGAGGCCGAGTGTTCCTTGTGGGTCAAAAACCCACTTGAAGTAGTAAGAACTGTCCCAGTGCTGCTCTGAGTTTGCAAACAAGATTTTCGCCTAGCCCCGTGAGACCTATTGAGCCTGTAATAAAAGCAGGGCCGTTGTTTTGGCACACAGATTACCTCAATGTTTTTAACAGAAGCGATACGGGAACTAGACCTTCTTAAACTGAAAGGGCTCAGAAACGTCTCTCCTACCTTCCCATTTGGGAACTTGAACTGCAATGGGGTTTGATGGGATTATTTTATTTACTCTGTCTCCTACAGCACAGCTATTTCTCGCCGACTGTCTGGGTGTTGCTATTAAACGGGTCTCATTTTGCTTCTCATCCAACCTGCTTTGCTCTGAGAGCTCAAGGGAAGACAGCAATAGCAATAAACCCCAAGCTGGAGTTTGCATNCTCGCTGACTGTCTGGGTGTTGCTATTAAACGGGTCTCATTTTGCTTCTCATCCAACCTGCTTTGCTCTGAGAGCTCAAGGGAAGACAGCAATAGCAATAAACCCCAAGCTGGAGTTTGCATTGCCTCTTGATTACAAGAGGCACATAAGAAGTGCAAACGAAAACTAAATGTGTTTCATGCAGCCACTGATCTTTCTGCACTGTCAGAGAACACCAAACACGGAGCCCCATCAAGGACGGTTCGACTACTGGTGAAAGAAAAGCGTAATTTGGTGCAGAAACTCTGTTAACCCTTCAGGCTTCATACAGCCATTTCCAGCCTAATGCCACAGCACGATCGAGCCTGTGGGGAAATCCAAACTACCACCCGGAACAGAAAATTTTGCATGCTAAGCACCTCGAGCATCCCCCAGCATAGCAAGCTATGATCATAACGAATACCGCGTGTCGCAGGCCTGGATGTTAAGTACTACGATTTGCAAATTTAAAACATCTCTTGTGTCAAACTCTCTCAACTTCACGGTGATGAGAAAAGTAGACCCTGTGCCTTTAAGGCAATACCTTTTAATGCTACCATCATCACGGCCTGACTTCATTTCCTGGTAGTTACGGTTAGCATACTGGAATATGTATTCTCCTTTCCTGATTACAGACATATGGCAAGGCAAACTGAGGCCGGTGCTTGCTTCCTACACAGTTTATTCCCTTCTTCCTTTCCAAAAGGCTTTTGTGCATTTCGGTAACCAACCGACGGTCTCTTCCGAAGAAAGCACCGCTTTGTCCTCACGCACGCTGCAACGTCCCAGCCTCCGGCTTAGGAGACACAGGCAGAAAATTCATGAGGAGAATTCGGCATTAATCCAATAGCTGAAAGTTACCCAGCTTTGCAAACAACACTTAAATCGCGCAACTGCAGACGTCCAAACTAACTCAGTGCTCCCCTTTTGACACAGGCTCTGGAAACGCTCTGCAGTACCTACCTCCATCCACCGGTACCTCAGTATTCAGTTTACGGAACACCGAAACGGTTGGCATGGTCATTTCATCTGATTAAACTTCTCGCTTCCTAGCACCAATAAATAATTCAGCGGTGACATTAGGAAGCGACCGGTGCTGTCTCTGATGGCAAAATCTAAGCCAAAGAGATTTATTTGTAAAGTGAGATTTATTCGGAAACTAATTTTATTTGTGAAAAGTTTCCCGCACAAGTTGCCTTGCAAGATGTTTGCCAGAAATGAAAGCTGGCTGCCATCGCATCAGCTTCTCCACCTGCTGCTACTGCTCTTATTCATGCAGCCCTTGNGCTGTCTCTGATGGCAAAGTCTAAGCCAAAGAGATTTATTTGTAAAGTGAGATTTATTCGGAAACTAATTTTATTTGTGAAAAGTTTCCCGCACAAGTTGCCTTGCAAGATGTTTGCCAGAAATGAAAGCTGGCTGCCATCGCATCAGCTTCTCCACCTGCTGCTACTGCTCTTATTCATGCAGCCCTTGTAAATCTTAGTGCAAGTTCCCTGCTTGGAAGAAAGACTTAAATATACCCATCCTGGTGGAGATAACATCTGTCAAGTGCGTTTGAACGCGGCCGTTTATAATCACTCATTTTCACAAACTAGGCCTCTGAAGTCCCGTCAGATACCCAGGACGCGGTGGTCGCGGAAACGCGTTTGTGATTTTTTTGGTTTCAGGCAGTGGAACTTACACGGGCAACCAGGGAAGGTTCTGAGCTTTGTCCCTGGATCTGACCAGCGCCATCACTCCTTCCCTGACAGCTGAACTATATGAATCGCCAGTTCGTTATAGTCACGTTAACGTAGTCACATAGTCCAATATCGTTTTACCAATGACTATTCTAATATCTGGTTCTTTGCACGCAAACAAACCATCAACCAGGTAATCACCCAGCTGCCCATTTGCAAAGACAGACCCTTGGCTCAGCTCACATTGCAAAAGCCCTTGGAAAAATCCTAGGAGATGCAGCCAGTGGGAAGACAACAAGGACGTCCGCGTTCAACGAGCTGCTCCCACCGGCAGCCCTCAGTCCTTCCCATCCCGCTGCTGAGCGGCAGATCACCTTTACGAGGTGAGTGAGCAATAGCATACCGGGGGTGAGTCCAACCTGCAGAGATCTGTGCACACCCACGGTTTCCCAGGCAGATGCTGAAACCTGGCTCAAAATGTTTGGGAACAACTCATCAATACAGTGAATGTTCACCAGCGAGCTCCTGTCTGTCAGGTGGCGGGCCTGGCATTACTGATGATCTTCTGCAGGCGTAGCAAGCAGGCGAACGACTAGGTGATAACCTCAAGAAGAATCACCCCGAGAGTTAGCCTCCCTCACAGAAATGGCTTGGCCAGATGTCCAACAAAAACATGGCCCCATAACCTTGAGACGTTTTCAGACGAAGGGATGGGATGGCAAAGCTTCTGGAAAGCAGGCCGTATCCAAAGCAGACAGGGCTTTATTTGGAAATGCGGTAACTGCCGCTGAAAGCAGATAGCCGGATACTAGAAACACCGCCACAGCCACCAGACCCTATTCTTTAAGCACAGGCAACACCGGGTGGATCAGCAGGAAAAAGAAACACGGTAATTCTCGGTAGCATACGGTAGGAGCGCTGCTGAAACCTTCCTAGGCCGTCCGCCCGTATAGCTGATGGAACAAACACGATCCAACATACCAACAAAAGGACGTTTTCTGAGACCATGGATCGTGCCTGGTCTTTAGAGCCACACAAAAGGCACGGAGAGTTGAACTGGAGCAGTCCTCGCCGTTTACCAGCTGATAGCAAAGCCGCTACGAAGAAACCCAAACCTACACGGGGGTGGGACGGCATCTTGCTTTCCGCGCAGCGCTCACCTTAAATAACGGGTACAAAATGAGTCGTTACCTTGGCTACAGGCAGAATTTTTTAATACTCTGCCTGGGTCCAGCAGCAATGCGGCCAGCCCAAAGGATCAGCAGCTCGCAATACAGACACAAATAAGGGTTGCGGGCACGTGTGTGCCAGTGCGCTCTCTTGGGACTGATGTATCGAGCACAGCGGTTGGCTGCAAGCAGAACGCTGCTGAAATTGTTGGGCAAAAGAAAAACCGGCTTTCACGAGGATCTTTCCAAAGATGGCAGGAATTCAAATACCGTCTTCCTGAACCTGACATGCATCTACTGGTATCAGCGAGTGCCACTAACGTCTCACCTTAGCCTGCCGGGGTGAAGCTGACTCCAGCCAGATTTGCCACATAGAAATTATTTCATCTTCCAGTGCACGAGCTAGCGAGCAGGAATCTGACAGTCTTTGCGAGCCCACTGTGTAACAAGTTTTGCCGACAATGGAGTTCAAAGGGAATGGCAGAGAATACCAACATCCACAACTGTCACAGAGCTTATGATATCGAACTGTATCTGTTCCATCAGAAACTCATGGATCGTTATCTGTCAAACCACAGAACCCAGGTGCATTACTAGAGGATTCAAGAGCACGGAGCTGTTGCAGCTGCAAACCCCTGCCAGGGAGACAACAGGAAACGAAGGGGAGGACGCCGTGCAGGTAACTGCAACGAAGATCTGGAGGGGCGGGAGGTCTTGTTTGAAATACATGCTTGTCTTCGAGAGCCTCTGAGGACAGCTAGCATGCTTTCATCAAACTAAAGTATCTGTGATATATTTAAATAATGAATTGCTTTTAGTTCCTTATTTCTACTAAAAATCTCTTCTGACCAGTAAAGAGGTACAATTCGGCCATTAAAATTTAAAAATAAACGTATTCTCAAAGAGACCACATCATGATTAAGGATGTATCATACCTGCTGATTGATTAAATCTGAAGAAAACCCACACATACAGAAGATTTCCTGAAGAGGAAGGTTCACTGAGATGTACCATCGTAAGTGGTACCAAAGGCGAAAATTTTGATCAGGCTCACAGACTAAACAAACCTCACGCAAACCATAAGTCAGGTTGTCCATGAATTCTCTCGTTGCCTGGAATGTCTGGAACAAGAGAGGTGCTGTTTAATCTGCTGCTTCGGAAACCTCTAAAGGAATTAATTCTCCCTGTACACGCGGCAGAAGAGCTGGCAGCCCTGAACCAGCCTGAACTCTTCAGGTCTTCTGGAAATCTCAGACTTCCCCTTCTAGACTCAGACAACTCCAGGGCCCTGCGGGTTTGCTCAGGCGGGACACAGAAGCGTACTGCAAGCTCACGCCACTCTCAAGCACTTTGATTCCCCTGACTGGCACCAGCCTGTGCTGCGGACGGCCCCGGGACACGGTGCTCTGCCCGCCCCTGGCCAAGCGGAGCTGGGGCACCAGCATCCCTACAGATCTGCTGTCTCCTCCCTGCTCTGGGAGACGTGTGGGTCATATTTAACCCCCCTCAGGGAATAATTTTAAAGCATAGGGTAGAGAAGGCTGGCCCCAGCTTCCCACACCTTGATAGAAACGGTGCCTCGCTAAGAAAGCCCCAGGACATAGCGCCCTGGCTCTAAAGCAGAGGTTATCCTGCTAGATGGTCGCCTGCTGGGATCTGTAATAGCAAAGCCTGACACAAGGGTCACGACAACACAGGCTATAAATTATTCAGGTTTATTTTATACAGGATGTGTGATCCCAAAGCGTGAGCTAAGACTCCTCGCAATGCCACACTCAGACTAGCTTTCTTAACATTATGTTCAAGCTGGGAGAGTCCAGCTGTAACCCCGTCTCCCCTGCTACCCCAACACTCTGAAGGATAACAGCTGCAGTTTGATGCTGGAAAAAGAGATGCAGAAGGAGAACCTACAACAAGGTACAAACACTGTGCCCATGACGCCGGGCTCACCGGATGAGTTACCACCCCCTGCCCTGTCACTTCAAAGCTCAGTGGGGACACTGTCCCACAAGACCTCGGCTAGTGGCAGAAGAGCCTGCCGGATCCTGACATGGAGCCAGCGTCTCTGCCAGGAAGACCCAGACCACCGTGCTGTCTCCGAGTCAGCTAAAACCTGCAGGGTGTTTTCCCATGAAGGCATCTCTGGTGCAGCACTGCCGCACACACACCACAAAATGCCTTTTGAATACATAAGGGAAGAGGACAGTGTCACACTAACACTGCTTGCATACTGATACAACCTTTCGAGCCCCCGGCAGCCTGCTGTGAATTGCTGAACGCTCGCCGCTCGTACTCATNCACCAGCATCCCTACAGATCTGCTGTCTCCTCCCTGCTCTGGGAGACGTGTGGGTCATATTTAACCCCCCTCAGGGAATAATTTTAAAGCATAGGGTAGAGAAGGCTGGCCCCAGCTTCCCACACCTTGATAGAAACGGTGCCTCGCTAAGAAAGCCCCAGGACATAGCGCCCTGGCTCTAAAGCAGAGGTTATCCTGCTAGATGGTCGCCTGCTGGGATCTGTAATAGCAAAGCCTGACACAAGGGTCACGACAACACAGGCTATAAATTATTCAGGTTTATTTTATACAGGATGTGTGATCCCAAAGCGTGAGCTAAGACTCCTCGCAATGCCACACTCAGACTAGCTTTCTTAACATTATGTTCAAGCTGGGAGAGTCCAGCTGTAACCCCGTCTCCCCTGCTACCCCAACACTCTGAAGGATAACAGCTGCAGTTTGATGCTGGAAAAAGAGATGCAGAAGGAGAACCTACAACAAGGTACAAACACTGTGCCCATGACGCCGGGCTCACCGGATGAGTTACCACCCCCTGCCCTGTCACTTCAAAGCTCAGTGGGGACACTGTCCCACAAGACCTCGGCTAGTGGCAGAAGAGCCTGCCGGATCCTGACATGGAGCCAGCGTCTCTGCCAGGAAGACCCAGACCACCGTGCTGTCTCCGAGTCAGCTAAAACCTGCAGGGTGTTTTCCCATGAAGGCATCTCTGGTGCAGCACTGCCGCACACACACCACAAAATGCCTTTTGAATACATAAGGGAAGAGGACAGTGTCACACTAACACTGCTTGCATACTGATACAACCTTTCGAGCCCCCGGCAGCCTGCTGTGAATTGCTGAACGCTCGCCGCTCGTACTCATGCCCACGGAAATCCCAGCTCCGATTTTCCTAGGAGTTAAGGGAACGCTCCATACCTCTCCAGATCAGCCCCAGGGCCAGCCAAACTGGATGCTGCCTTATGAATCGGAAATTCAGGGTCACGATCAAAGTGCGGGAGGTCGAGATTAAAAATTAAACCAGCTGTGTACTCCCAGACTCATTTTGACAGTTCTCCGAACATCTNCCTTGATAGAAACGGTGCCTCGCTAAGAAAGCCCCAGGACATAGCGCCCTGGCTCTAAAGCAGAGGTTATCCTGCTAGATGGTCGCCTGCTGGGATCTGTAATAGCAAAGCCTGACACAAGGGTCACGACAACACAGGCTATAAATTATTCAGGTTTATTTTATACAGGATGTGTGATCCCAAAGCGTGAGCTAAGACTCCTCGCAATGCCACACTCAGACTAGCTTTCTTAACATTATGTTCAAGCTGGGAGAGTCCAGCTGTAACCCCGTCTCCCCTGCTACCCCAACACTCTGAAGGATAACAGCTGCAGTTTGATGCTGGAAAAAGAGATGCAGAAGGAGAACCTACAACAAGGTACAAACACTGTGCCCATGACGCCGGGCTCACCGGATGAGTTACCACCCCCTGCCCTGTCACTTCAAAGCTCAGTGGGGACACTGTCCCACAAGACCTCGGCTAGTGGCAGAAGAGCCTGCCGGATCCTGACATGGAGCCAGCGTCTCTGCCAGGAAGACCCAGACCACCGTGCTGTCTCCGAGTCAGCTAAAACCTGCAGGGTGTTTTCCCATGAAGGCATCTCTGGTGCAGCACTGCCGCACACACACCACAAAATGCCTTTTGAATACATAAGGGAAGAGGACAGTGTCACACTAACACTGCTTGCATACTGATACAACCTTTCGAGCCCCCGGCAGCCTGCTGTGAATTGCTGAACGCTCGCCGCTCGTACTCATGCCCACGGAAATCCCAGCTCCGATTTTCCTAGGAGTTAAGGGAACGCTCCATACCTCTCCAGATCAGCCCCAGGGCCAGCCAAACTGGATGCTGCCTTATGAATCGGAAATTCAGGGTCACGATCAAAGTGCGGGAGGTCGAGATTAAAAATTAAACCAGCTGTGTACTCCCAGACTCATTTTGACAGTTCTCCGAACATCTGACTTTGTTACTGTTGCTTTGTAGTTATTTTTTTTACAGAGCTGGGAAAGAAGTAAAAGGCACAGCAACGACAAGGGGAAAAATAAGCACAAACATTCCAGAAGGCAAAATTTNGCTATAAATTATTCAGGTTTATTTTATACAGGATGTGTGATCCCAAAGCGTGAGCTAAGACTCCTCGCAATGCCACACTCAGACTAGCTTTCTTAACATTATGTTCAAGCTGGGAGAGTCCAGCTGTAACCCCGTCTCCCCTGCTACCCCAACACTCTGAAGGATAACAGCTGCAGTTTGATGCTGGAAAAAGAGATGCAGAAGGAGAACCTACAACAAGGTACAAACACTGTGCCCATGACGCCGGGCTCACCGGATGAGTTACCACCCCCTGCCCTGTCACTTCAAAGCTCAGTGGGGACACTGTCCCACAAGACCTCGGCTAGTGGCAGAAGAGCCTGCCGGATCCTGACATGGAGCCAGCGTCTCTGCCAGGAAGACCCAGACCACCGTGCTGTCTCCGAGTCAGCTAAAACCTGCAGGGTGTTTTCCCATGAAGGCATCTCTGGTGCAGCACTGCCGCACACACACCACAAAATGCCTTTTGAATACATAAGGGAAGAGGACAGTGTCACACTAACACTGCTTGCATACTGATACAACCTTTCGAGCCCCCGGCAGCCTGCTGTGAATTGCTGAACGCTCGCCGCTCGTACTCATGCCCACGGAAATCCCAGCTCCGATTTTCCTAGGAGTTAAGGGAACGCTCCATACCTCTCCAGATCAGCCCCAGGGCCAGCCAAACTGGATGCTGCCTTATGAATCGGAAATTCAGGGTCACGATCAAAGTGCGGGAGGTCGAGATTAAAAATTAAACCAGCTGTGTACTCCCAGACTCATTTTGACAGTTCTCCGAACATCTGACTTTGTTATTGTTGCTTTGTAGTTATTTTTTTTACAGAGCTGGGAAAGAAGTAAAAGGCACAGCAACGACAAGGGGAAAAATAAGCACAAACATTCCAGAAGGCAAAATTTCAGTCGACCATGACTCAGGAGAAGAAAGTGCCACCCACTGAACTGCACAGGTTGCAGCTCCGCGTACCGCGGCAGCGGGCAGTGATGCCACGGTGAGTCAGGAGCCACCCACGCCCCCACCCACGCCGCTTCCCGCGGCGGCAGGGCACTCCTCAGAGGGCTGCCACGCGGCGCAGGTCTCGCTCATCCTTTCCTTAGCGTACGAGATGTGACAGGAACACAGCCCTGGTGCGTTCGGCCGGAGATGTCTGCAGCTCGCCCTCGCTCCCTCTTGAAGCCGGTTCAGGGGACTCCCTCTGCACAGTTATTGCTATAGCTGCAGTGAAAATGTCAATGCATCTCCGTCTGTCAGAAGACAGAGGCAGCCAGGACTTAGGCGCCGTGTCACTTCACTTCGACCAGTTGTGATCGTAACGAGCTGGGATCACCTTAGCGGGACTACAGCAATACAGCGATGCTGCTGCCGCTGCTGCTGCTTAACGCAGCTGCTCCGAAACACAGCTCACCTGCTGCTATTAACACTACAACACGCTAGCATCAGGACTTGTCACTGCCTTTTTCTACCTTCATGATGGGTTTCACGGCAGAGGTATGCGTTATAAAAACCAGCACAGCAGCTACCTGAAGATGACACTTAACAAGCATTTCACCAAGTGACAGCACACATACCCTGCCACAGACCAGGCTGCTGCCTGATACTTCTTCAAGACACAGCAAACGTCATTTTAATGCAGTCATTGAGTTGTCTGTCCACGTGCCAGGCTTCACAGTTCATACAGAAATTCTAGGGCTATCTAGTCCCAGATCATACGCTGCAGCCAAAACCCAAAAGCAGAAGGAGGGCAACGAGCCAAACGAGGGGCGCGTGTGAAAAAGGCATGAAAGGAACAAGTGGAGGCTGGATTTGCTATGAGCATAGAAATCTCTCCATCGCGGTATACTCACCACCCGGTAATTCTGTATTTCTAGCGTGTGGATTGCCCTTCCTCAGTGCTATCCACGTCCTCCTCCGCACGTGTAGCAAACAGCCACCTTGCCCTAAAAACCACTTTGGACTGGAAAGCCTGTCGGCAGCACGTCCTTAGCTGTGCTGCTTTCTCCCTGGCTGTCCTTACCTTCTTGCAGAGAACCATCTGGNTATACTCACCACCCAGTAATTCTGTATTTCTAGCGTGTGGATTGCCCTTCCTCAGTGCTATCCACGTCCTCCTCCGCACGTGTAGCAAACAGCCACCTTGCCCTAAAAACCACTTTGGACTGGAAAGCCTGTCGGCAGCACGTCCTTAGCTGTGCTGCTTTCTCCCTGGCTGTCCTTACCTTCTTGCAGAGAACCATCTGGTGATCAAAGAGAAAGAAAACTCGCTGCTGGTTCCGTCCATAAGGCTGGTAAATCCAGGACATCTCTCCCGTGTAGATCAGCTCTGAGCTGCGGTCCAAGATATCGTCTCCCTAGAGGGCACAGAGAAGGAGGCCGAGTGAACCGCCGCTCCCAGCCAGGGCAGTGCATACGTTTCTCTTTGCAGGATGGGGAGGAGCAATAATTAAATACAATTCTGGCCCTTGTGCAGTTCTCCAAGCCGCCCCATCTGACTTCAGACCAGAAACTGGAGACAGGGGATAATTCTGGAGGAAGGGCAATAAACGAAGCAGAAGTGCGGGCACTTGAAGCACGGTCATTATGGTTCACATTTGCAACGACGAAAGAAAGAGCAGAACTGCTGCTCCGCACGCCGTCCCTGTTCCCCTCTCTCCAGGTACCACCAGACACTGGATCTCACTGCGGGTGCCGGTGGCATCCTGAGAGCGAAGCCCCTTCCTCCCACCCACGGCAGAGCCACTTCGTATTCAGGCAGCAAACTCCCTGGCAAGCCCCCCCTTTAAAACCGCATCCCAACGCACAGCCCCTCCTGAGATCTCAGGCCAGCTACCAAAGTCATCTACGCCGGGACATCAATTCCCCGACCCGTGAGGCTGCCAAAACTCACCCCTCCAGATTGCTGCCTCTCTTCCCACTCACTCGGGCAATTACAGTCCCTTCTCCCATAGCTCATTAGAGCTTCCCATCTCCAAAAAACTGTCAGGACCACCCTGGCTCCTCCGGCAGCCTCGGGCCCCCCGGCTGGCAAGGCCTCCCCGGCCGGCTGCCAGAATGCCCTCACCCTTTCTCTGCCTCCGGCTAACGCTTGTTTTCCTCTCCGATATTTTTTAAGGATTCATGAGCAGATGGTCTTGAAAACACAGCTCTCTCCCTCTCTCCCACTCTCCAAGAGAACAAATGCAGTCACCCTCCGCTAATTGGAATGAGCTGGACTTTTTAAAAAGTTAATTAAAATCTATTTATTAAAAATGGGTGAATTCACCACCACCTGCCCTGTGGGCATCTCGGTGCATCCCTCACTCTGCAACACCGCAGAAGGCATCAGGACGACTTCAGCTGAAAGGTAAGGAGCTGGATTCAGGAGCAAGTGAGAGGAAAGCTTTTTTTTTTTTTTGGCTCTGAAACTAGTGCAGTTCTGGCTTTGGTGCCAAACTAGAACCAATTTCTGGGACAAGACCATCCCAAAATCTGAGCAAACAGCTTGTAAAGGTTCAGCCAGCTACAGGGGAGCATCTAGACAGGCAGGCTCTTCTGGTACGGCTTAAACCCGTAGGTGCCAAAGGAACCAAGGGTTACCCCCACTCCTAATTTCTTGGTGAGGATTTCGGACTGCTGTTCAGGTAAATGTGTAATTAACCTCTCAGCATTGATTGGAAGCGACTGCCAGAGTCCCTGGGCCCTGTGACAACAGCAACTTCATTAAGTCACTGCATCATCATGCTGCAGCACAGCCTTTCAAATCGCCTTAGCGAGGTGTTTATCCACCTCCGTCTCACTTCTGTGGCTGCGGTACCTGAAGGCCTAATTAGGGCTAACTTCCCGGGAACGCAGCGGGCCGTTCCCAGAAGGGATGGGCCGTGCATCTTGCAGCGTCTCAAGAGTGCGCTGTCAGGGTCCCGTTTCAGCCGTGGTACCTCCTGGCCAGAAACCGGGCACCCGCGTGCTGCTGCGACAGCTCAGGTACACGTAAGCCCTTGAACAAGAAGCCCCTGAAGACAACACACCGGCTCCAGAAATTGTGGGCTTTCCCGGCTAAACATGAACTTACACGAAGAAGATTCACATGAGCCTGTGGATGGGAGCTTTCATGCGAGGGGGCGAGCCTAGGAAAGGCCGGCTGCTAAAAATAGAAAAGCCGGTTTTGTCTTCTGCTCCCGTGGTAGCATCTCAAGCCTGAGGACACACAGAGGACTCTGTAAACACTTCTGTGCGATTAGCTGAATCCAAACTGTGTGGTCCCCGCAAGCAATATAGAACACAAAAAATCAGATCTGAAGCGATAGGATTTGTATTGCATTTTTTATGCTGGGAAAACAATTTATATAGGGAGTCTATAGGCCAGAAATAGATTATTTCCAATGCTGGGTTAGCAAATTTGGAAATATATATTGCAAATAGTTTTGGACTAGCGCACGGCTGGCCAGCCTTCAGCCCCCAAGAGCAGCAACCTCCACGGCCCTGCCTGTTCCTCGAGCCCTCGGCTGCTACGGCAATACCCCGGCGTGGTTGCGCCGCTACAGCCTCCTACAGCAGACGCGGTGAACCTTGAAAGGCATTTTTTTCCTGACAGAGTTGTACTACCTCTTTGAACAGCATGAACTGTCTTCTGCTGGTGGAGGGTCCCTACCGGTGGGGCTCACGGGGTCGCTGCAGGGCGGCGGGCAAGGAGGGAAGCGTTTGCTCTTCTGCTCCGCTGCTAACGTGTCTACCCCAGCATGCCGCGATAGCGGGTCCTGGCTTGAGGCAGCCTTTCTGCAACGCTTCTCCCAGTCCTTCTCTAAAGCCTCCAATCCTATGCAAAACTAGGAAAAAACGTTATTTTCCTCTTCCATTTTTTCCCAAGCAACTCCTCGAGAGGCTGGATCATCTCTATCCTTCGATAAGTTAAGAGAAATGCTGCTGAAAAAGGAAGAAGCGGAACTTCTGAACTGGCAGACGTTCTACTGCCTTCAGCAGAGCACAGCAGCAAAACGGCCAAGAGCAGACTAGACGACCTCCTGAGGTCTCTTCCAACCTGAGTTATCCTATACGCCTGGAACAAAAAACCTCGGCGCTCCCCAGCCTGCATCGAGGGTTTTCACTGCGCACCCAACTACACACAAAGGGCAGCAAAAAGAAAGCACACTCCTCTCTGCTTCATGCCGTCACAGGCAGAACGCAACTACTGAGCACGCAGTAATGGGAGCAGGAGGTCACCCAGATCCAGGCTGGACACGCGCTTCAAGCTCCCTCCAGCTTGCCAGCACCAGAATGACATATGAAGTCCTAGGGCTAATCCCGACTGTTGCAGCTGAGGGCCGGCTGTTCCGCTGCTGCTACGCAACGGGGTCGACCATCAGCTCCCCAGCCAGGCTACAGGCGACCATCGCGTTCTGTAACAAGCAACTGGGGGGGAACCAAAGGGTTTTGACTAGATTTTTGCTACTGAAATGCCGTTGGGAGGACCGCCGCAACAAGGGAAGGTAGAGCCCTGCGAGCTGCAGCACGGTACCCCTGCCGGTGCGCCCCGCTCCCCCTTCCCACGAGCAGTCCCCGAGCAGACGCTGTCCCAGGCTCCAGCCGTGCTCATCAGCCCTTGGGACCCGCTCCCGAGCCCACCTCCCGGCCTGGCTCCTCGCTGTCACTGCCGGGCACAAAATCCCCTTCCCTAGTTAACGTTCAGCGAGCGGGGCTCTCTTCTGCCTGACACTGCTGCTCTTTAATTAGAGATTGACAGGCTGATTAGCACTCTGGGCTACAGAAACATCAGAAAAGGGAAAGTGAGAGAAATGTTGTCCTTTTCATCAGGCTCGGTTTTTGATCCCTTCTGTTGCTGCTGCGGGCAGCGGTGGGGAGAAGAAGGGGGAAAAAAAGAAGGATCTCTTTCAGTCCCTGAGGATTTCTCGTCAGGCTGTCCTCACTTTGAAAACACCACGCTGGTGGCACGCGTTTTTTTCTCACGTCATTCTTGGATTCAATAAGGTAATGCTAGGCTGAGACCAACTGTTATACGTTACATAATTAAGGGCCCCAAGCCTTGATTTAAAGGACCCATAAACAAGAAAAATGGGAAGAAACTTAAAAGGACAGTGTTCATTCTTTTTCTCGGTTACATATATTTTTCCCTTCACCTAAGTTTAATACTCTTGAAACCTGCCAAAGTGGCAACCCATGGGAATCTTTGGTGGAAATATCTAGGTATCTACACAAACCAAAGTAATCTGTTTAAATAGCAAGTTAAAACGAGTGCAGGCTGATGAGCAAGGCTCTCCCCTGTGCCAAACATCCCACCTCTGGCTCAGGGACCTCCACAGATCCCCTCCCGGGGAACGGCTGCCACATCACCTCCCTCCTGGGAGAAAAAACTGGTCTGAGAGGGAGGAAAGCGTCGCTGGCATCTGCCACGACGGCCGGAGAGGGACCCTGAAACGCTGCCGGGATTGCTGCTTCGTTTTGGTTTGCCGGGATTCAAACGCTGTACGAAAAGGCATAGAACAGAGCGATTCTGAGGTCTGCCGAAGCGCAGGTCGTATTTCCGTCGTCACATCCTCCGCAGTGGGCACTCGGCAAGGGTGCAGGTGCACTCGAGGCTGCGGTGGGCACGGCGCTCCTGCCCGAGCAAATGGCAAGCTTGCAAATCCTGCCCAGGAGCAGCGCCGGAGCGAGCCGGGCACTGCAGCACACTCGCCAGCGTGCCCCATGCGCTCGCAGGAGCCGTGAGGAGGGCAGGAGGGCGGTGGACCGCTCCTTCGCTCCCGCTGCCTCATTTGTGTGCCTGTAAACACAGCGCGGCCTAAACTGGGGCTTGCAAGGACTTAGAAATGATGATGCGCTTTGTGGAAATAATCTCTTTACAGTACTGTTGTGCGTGTATATATATGTAGATATTACCCACTAACCTTTGAGATCCGTAACTCTCTCTCGGAGGGCGAGAGCACAAGAAGGGACTGAGCACGTAAAGGCTGCCCAGGACGGGCTCTGTCTGGCCTGTTTGAAGTCTGATCCAGAGGAGACTTCACAGGCTGCTCTGAACCCGCTCCAGCTAACTTTGTGTGCCGGTTTTGCCTGCCTGCCTTTAAACGTCACTGTTTTGATCTGAGGGTATTAACTACAAGTAAGGGGATGATGCTGAGCAAAGGGAAACAGAGGTCGAACATCAGGAAAGACTTTGCAACAACAAGAGCTCTCAGGCATTCACGGGTCTCGGCAGGCGGTGGTGGAAGCCCTACATTCTGCGCCACTAACAACTGAAAGGACAAAAGGCACCCGAGAATCCGGTGTAGGCAGGGGCAGCACCTCTCTAGGTCTGTTTGCATATTGGAAATGCAGGTTACAAAACAAAGCACCGAGTCGTACGTGGCAGCAATCCAACCCAGGCTTTCTTCGGGTCAAGACCACGTTCCCGCGAATTATGCGCGAACACACTGCAAAGCGATTGGGATTATATCTAATTTCCAGCAGTCGGTGAGATCAGAATCTTCCCTGAAGATTCTGCTCAGTCATTACTTGTATAAGGCCGCCAAAGCTGCCAATAATTCCTTAAGACTTCACGCCCTGGCTGCTGCAGCACGGTTATCGGCTGCCACTAGAGTCAGGCCACCCTTTCTTGGTCCCATCCGCAATTTAAACCATGAGACCCTGCTTACGTGACTTCTCGGGGGGAAAAAAAAAATGTGGCCTCGGTTAACTCGAAGATATTCACATTTTTCAAACGCTGACCGTGGAAGTCACTTTGGTGGGGCCACGCAGAAAATCCCGAGGGATAAAAATTATTCCTCAAACAGGCACAGCTCCATGGCATTCAGTAAAATCCCTTCCGCTTCAACTAGCTAAGACATTTCCCCTACTTTTTCTATTTAAGATCAGCAATATATACGCACTCCAAATAACACCCTCTCCTTACAAGAAAACGTGTGCGTACGCGCGTACACAAGAACGTTTCAAACATTCACTCGCTAAATACTTCTTGTTTCGTTGGATTTTTTTCTTCTGCTTTGAAAATCCTCTTCCAACTTCTCACGCAAAACACGGGTAAATTCAGAAATGGAAATGCAATTTCAAATCAGAGAGTCAACATCGTTAGTCTAGAGATGCTGAGGAAAACCAGACATTTCTCCAAATGAAAGACCGCAACCTGCTTCAACATTTAGCCTTGGCTGCTGCTGAAATAATTCACCAAGCGCAACACACAGTAGGAATTAGGGATTATCTCTGTCTGGTGGCCTGGCTGGATGTCTGGTGAAAAGAAGTCTGAACAGGTAATTTTGTTTCTCCTAGCTTCTGCTTTCTGGTACTTAGTGTTTCTTTCAGATTGTCTCAAGGAAGATTGCGCTGCACACCCTGGCTCCGTGCAGCTACTGCTCGCTCGCACTGCCGTGCCGGCTGAAGAGATCAGACACGCTGAGGGACAGAAAGGGAGTGCTTTTGGGTACAGACTCTAATTAGAGCAGGAATAGGGCCACAGCAAGACGTGACGAGTAATGCCGTGGGCTCCTCTCTCTCTTTCAGCGAGCGCTTAATACAAACTGGGTAAGCATTCGTAGGAGCACAACGCTGACAGCAGGTCACTCTCAGAGGGTTCGAAGACGAGCTGGGAGTTGTGGTTTTCTAGTCTCTGACCCAAATAATAAATATGTGTTTCCCACGGATGGGAAGAGGCGAGGGAGACACACCAGGAAAGGCCTCTTCTACCCCGTAACTGCCTCTGTGTAGAAGATGAGGGCCTGAACCCCTACAGGCTGGGTAAAACATCACCCCGGATGGCCTGCGCCCTGGGAGGCATGTCCTGCGGATAGCGATCAGCCGAGCGGGGTTTTTGGAGGTTAGCAGCTTGGGTTTGCAACGCCTGAGGAGAGTATCTGCACGGATCTAGGACAGATCTAAGCACCCGGCACTGCATTTGATTTCTGCCGCTCCCTTCCTGCATTATACTATAGTTAACTTCTGAGTATTTTGGGGTTTTGTGCATCCTTCTGGCCATTACATGGACATCTGTGAAGTGGGGGCTGGATCTGATGACTCAGAAATTACTTCAGAGGAAAGAATCAAGCAGTGAAGTCCTCTGCTGGATCTAGCTCCCATCCTCTAGTGTTCTCATCACAACTCTATGACTCTTCTTGAGGCAAAATACAGAATAAAAATGGCAAGAAGGGTGTTTTCCTTTGAATAGGAGCAGTAGCTGTATTCCCGTCAGATCTCTGAGCGGCAGCAACAGCAGGTTTTGCTATATTATGAGAAGCTGAAGGATGTTGCTGCAATATTGTGCTTAAAATTTGGAATAGTTGGAAAAAGTCTGGAAGAATTATTTGGCAAGTTCCTGAGGACAGGACGAAGATAAAGAATGGGTACTGCTAAGCAGGAATGAATTATAAAGGATATGGCTAAATAAAAATGAATTATCAACCAAGCTAATGGAAGATAAAAAGAAACAGCTATTCCACAGATCCTATGTGGAGGTCACCTTGGCTTTCCACTCACACATGAATATTCACTGGCTTGGAATTGATCTGTCCTTAATCTAGATTTATTTACAACGAGGGTCTCGGCTTTTCTTACGAATGACACATTAGCTCATCACACAGAGTATGCTCAAGGCTGAAGATGTATCTGACGGTCCCGTGCCTCCTTGAGAGCAGTTTCCTAATTCTGGAAAGGAGCCTGCGTGTCAGTAAGAGAGAGAGGTTTCTTCACAGTAAACAACAATAAAACAATCAAGCGAATCATCCGCATTTTCTGCTCTCAAAGCCAGTCGTAATTTAAGAACCAGCTCTGATTGCTGCATTTATATGTTTTATCAAGAGATCCAGGGTTGAATCCAACCTTCATTATAGCAATGAAACCAATTCAGTCAAGGAGGATCCACAGTAAGAAGGTGGAGTACCTGTACGCCTCTCTCTCTCCCCTCCCAGCCTTCCCAGATCTTTTCCGGGGGGAAAAAAAGAATAAATTAAAGGATTAATGCATCTTTCCCATATACTAATTTACATAGCATGATCCCACTGACTCGACTGTGCAGTCATTCCAAACCTTCATGACTGAGGAAGAAGAAAGGCTGTTTCACCACTCTAAGTATCCACTTGCTAAACATGCGGATCGACGACAACATAGCGAGAGATTTACGACAACACTTGTCCTCGATCTGCTTCAAAAACCCTACTTACAGATTACATTCATGCAATGATTTTTAAAAAATCAAGGACGAAAAGAAAAGGAGAACATAATTTTAGTACGGCTTTTTTTTTTAAAACACGTGGCAAATATGCAGTAGACGAAGGCCTGCTGGCGAGGAATCCCTCTGCTGACTTTGCCTTGTCTGTGTTCCTCAGCTCCTCAATTATACCACCGCTACACATACGGTTCGTTCAGAAATATTTTTAAGCAGGCACTCATTTTAAATGTGCAAATAGCACCTCTAACTTCAGCTTAGGGCACTGGCTTCTAATCACAAAGCAACCAACGCAAGAGTTTTCTCCGTTTTCTTAACCTGTCACAATTTCCAGGGCGTTTTGCTACCTCTGTCCCTACTTCTTCCCCAACGGCAAAGCACAGAGCCAGAACCCACACAGAGTTTGACCCAAATCTCACTCCCAGGACAACAGCTTTGCAATCGCAAAAGTTACTTCGCATTTCTACTGATGAAATTGGAACTGGGCCCTCAATTTCCTTCAGAGCACCATTAAAGTTTTACATCTTAAGTACCATCTCCAAGGTCTGTAAATATGTCTTCCCTGTCCCAGGCTTAATCCCAGTTCTGGGGTCTTATCCAACATGTATCCGGACCATGTTGTGTGAAATTAACTACGTGGTCTAGGACAATTCCAACAACTGCACGGAAATTACTTTTTCCAGGTTTATAGCGCCTAAATCAGGGCCGAGCAGGTGCTGTACCTCCCAGTCCAGAACGGAGGCCTGCCACTGCGCTATCTTGTCAATGTTCTCCAACCTCCGCTTCCGCTCGTTGATTTGTAGAGTCACGTTCCTCATGACGGCGAGAGCAGCAGCCACATACCTGTAGTCACTGTCAAACACAAAAGAGAAGTCCGTGAAACGGAGCCCGACGCGCAGCGGAAAGGCCCAGGAGCCTATCATTAGCAGCAGCACAATCTCAGCAGTCTTTTAGAAAGAAATGCAGGTAGGATTTGCCACTCATCATTACGATACTGTATTTTTTCCATCAGCACTGTCTTTCTGGATCATCACAAACGAGCAGCTTGCTTGAAATGGAAATCGCGTGTGCATGAGGCAGAGAAACCAGCCAGCTCCGCAGCTGGTTTGCGTGTGGGAGCCCAGCTGAGTGCAGTCTAGCCTCTACCAACCCAACGAACAACAGCCGTGAATATCGCTCTTTCAAGTCTTAAGGTGCACAGCTAAAGAACGTCTTAGAAGAAAGTCTGAACGTTTTTATAGACTACGTCTTTGGGCCTGGATTTTTCTGGTTTTAAAATGAACATTAGAAAATATTTTTCTATTAGACACAAGGCCGGAGCGCCTTCCAAGCCATAAGGCGACTCCGAGAGTGCCCGAGAGCATTTATGCCATGGCATTCACTCTTACTGTAGACTTCAGGTGAGCAAATCGAAGCGATTCTTTTTTTTTTTTTTTCTTCCTGGACAGGCCTGTGAGTGTAATAACAAGAAGTGAAAATAGCCTCCCGCCAGGGCCAGCAAAGATGATGATCAGTCTTTTCAAAAAGTGATGCTAAAATCAATGCTATTGATTTCTGCCCTGTACCTTCTTTTCCATTCCAAGGAACTTTAATGTTCGTTTCAGTCGGAAAGACAGACAAGGCCAGCTGCCGTAACGCCACCATAATACATTATTAACTTAAGGGCTGATATTGATTGCTGACTAATGAGGAAAACTGCGATCCCGGGCAGCTGCAGGGGCCAACGGCTTTATTGATTATTGCTAAGAATTGCACTGGTGACAGCTAAAATAGGGGTGAGTGCTGTGAATTAGATCCATTTCCCCACGTGATCCAAACAGGATAAACATTAAGAAAGAATCACAATATGATATACAACAGAATATTAGTTGCTATTTTGCCATCCTCTCTTGGATGAAACCTCAAGATGCGTTTTCAATTTTTATTCAATTCTTACATCAAACTTGTAGCCGAGGTTAAAAAAAAATCCTACAAATTCCAGGACATTCGGACTGGTTCTTCAACAAAGTACAGGAGGACACAGTGGGGGCTGTCTGACATATCGCACACAATGAAGAATGTCTTGTGCCTTCCTCTGTGGGGCCATCTGTACGAAGCGAGCGCCTGGTTGCGTAAGGGAGAACCAGAGCTATGCCAGAGAGACACGAGTCTGGGCTTCTAAATATCCGCGAGTTCTTGTAGGGAAATAGGTAAGTCACTGTGGCCAGAAAGGATCTGTAGCGGTAGGGAGAAGAGCAGCGTTTAGAGGGAGTCACGAATAATCTCCTAGCAATTACACTCATGCAAAGAAGGGAGGCTAATGTCAGTCCATCCGTTAGCAGTCTCCTCCTTCTCACGTAACGTGTTCATACACTCTCAACTCCAGCTCAGTTCTGCAGCAGGAACGCTCAGGACACCAGCAAGCTGCACTTTGGACCTTCGTCTATTTAATTCATATTAAGCTGGAGTAAATCTTTAAAGAGGTGAACAGATGTGGCTTTGTGAGAAATTCAAATGAACCAGCCTCAAAACAATAAGCAATTGAAGGGAGCCAGGCTCCGAAAACAGCCCCACGCCTGCCTCCATGGGGAGCGGGCCGGCGCCAATCAAGATGGGTTTTATCTTGGTAATGCTAATTCACTAATTCTAATGTTCTGTTTGAAGAGAAAACCCCATGCACATTTCTCTTCCACGCAGTAATGAAGAAAGAGTCATGACGGAACTTTCTGGGCTCCTGGCCCATGTCTGTGGCAGAGCTGGCAAAAACTTAGAAGAAAAAAATAACAGAAGCAAAGCTTTTGGCCAGCGAAATAATAATAGGATAGCAGGAACTATGAAATTAAGGTAAATAAATTGTTTGTCAATTATACTGGGGCTGCAACGACCTCTTTGCAGAGCTCAATCAGAATGCAAGTCCAGACTCTTGCCAAATATCACGTGCTCACTTGGGGGAGAGCGCTCAGGCTTCTGGTTTCAACTCTGTTGTCCTGACCTGGTACAGGGAAGATCCATAGCTCTACAAGTACGATAGTAGTGACGAGGGAGGGGAAAAAAAAAGAGAGCGTATAGCGTCCCACTGTTGATGAAGCCAACGTATTTGCTTGCACTGGGACTCCTCGTCCTTTCTGAATTTTGCTTTACTCTGTAAAGGGATCAACTGATTTAAACCGTATTTTCTACATATTAAATTCTAATCAGAGTGCCTAAGAGACTCCTAATCCAGCAAATGACGAGCCTGATATCATTGTGAGTATTAATCCACTCTATAATTTTCCAGCTTCTGTTTCAGATCCGCAATCTAATTGTGAGCACCGTCAAACCGCAAGCGCGGGAGGACAACGCGCGGCCTGGTTAATGGGCCCGGCTGAAGCTCCCCAGTGGGGTTCTCGGTTTCTCCCGCTCACAGCTGACCCCGACAGTATCCCAACCTGCAGGTATCTGGGTTTTCCCTCTGTCTGATATTGTCACAACACGACAATCCCCGCAGATGATTTGCTTTTCTGATCTCAGGCTTTGCTCGTCTCAGCCCTCACCCCACAGCCAGCATCACACGAGCAGTAAATATCTGTATTTCAAGCGGGCAGCCAGGGCAGCCCGCGTTTTCTGCACAGCCCCAATGCACAATCAACCGGTGGCGAGCGAGACACACTCTCTGCGCCTCACTCTCCCCATCTGTGGCACCAAGCTTGTCTGGGATGTGAGCTGGGTTGCCTGGGGGACCGGTCCCCTCCCAGGCTCTTTGAACGCTTGAACTGGAGGAGCTAGACCACAGGAGGTGCGGCTCAACCCACCCCGTTTCTGCGTTGTAACACCATTCCTCCACGAGTCAACAAACTCTCCAGGACGTGCCTACACCGGCAGAGGTGTGCCACGTCGCATTGCTGAGATAAGGCACAGGTCTTTCGCTGGCTCTCTCTGCAGGCGTGAGCTTCATGCACGCCCTCTGTTACAGCTTCAGGGGGCTTACTCTTTACTAATGGCAAGCAAATATAATCGTTGTTTCCCTTTTCAGAAAACGAAGAAACAAGAGAAATGAAGTGTCCGTGGCTGCGTCCTATCACCGACACAATCAGTAAAGAAGAGCTCTCAGTCTGAATCAACTAATTGTTGCTTAACCCCAGGAAAGGTCCGAGTCTCCTCAGAATATGACTGTATCTCATTACTTAACAACGCGCTGACTTTAAAACATCCCAAAGGAAAAAGGGAAGTAATCCCAAACTAATTCAACCCTTGTGTAATCACACTGTCCACATCCCCTTCGGTATTGCTCCCAGAAAACTCAGAGAAGGTCATTTTAAATACAGACCTCTTCTCTCTGCGGCTGCTTATGTCTGCCCTTGTAAAGCCGCATCGGAATTCACGCTCCAAGTACTGTGGGGACATCACATGGCTGGTAAGGAAAAAAAAAAAGCCACAACATTTGGGATCCTAGAGCTGGTTTCTGATGCCCTAACGTTCCCATGAGTCCACGCCGAGTTTGACTTGGTCTCGTTACGAAGGGAAAACCAGAAAGTGGATCTGGAGCCAAACGCAAGTCCAAACGGGTGATCGGGAACTGGTCATTCAAGCTAGCACGAGTCAAAGTCGTGAATCGGGTCAAAGCACCTCAATGCCTCTCTCTGCTCATGTCACACCTCTCTGCACTTCCAGGGCTGGGCTTGGGGAAAACCAAAAAAAATCAAACACTTGCAGAAGTTTCTGAAACATCTGTGGTCTTTTTTGTTCTCTGAAGCGCTTCCTTTTAAATGGGCTGTGGAAAAAGAATAGGAAATTGGCAAGGCAGGGGAAAATTTACTCTTTGGGGGCCTGATTCTTCTTTCACTTTATTTTTATAGCAGTACAGCACAAGAGATATCGCAGGTACTATTCCGGATTTCCACTAGGTCAGGGAGTCAGGCTGATTGCCCTCACCAGAAGCAAAAGAGATCCTGGAAATTTTGGGAAGTAATCAAACTGCTGGGTGCTCCTCTGAACCCAAACCCAATGGCAAAATCAGAGATGGAATCAGGCTAAAAACCAGAGCAGGTTCTGAATTCTCCTCAAATGTGAGCATATTCAGGTTTGAGTCATGCATCCTGGCCCTCTACTTGCTACACGCTGAGGTCTTTATCCTCTTGTGGATAAAGGAATGAGCCCTTCTGACCACCGAATGCTAATTAGGTGATTTTTCTAGTGTAATGGGTAGCATCAGAAAGCACGCCCGAGGACAATTAGTTCACATGTCTGATTGTAACAGAGATAAGTTTGGTTCCACTGAGAATCAGTGCTTTGAGAAGCTTTCTAACTGCCTGCTGAACCTTTGCCCTCTTCAATTCATACAAGATGTCATGAAGAGAAGAGCTGGACAGAAAAAAACCCGACCCCTGTGTGTGCGCAGAGGCCACGTAAGGAAGCGGTGAGCAAAACTCTTCTGTGTAATAAGAGATCGGCGTACCTGTGATCCTGCGCGGTGTACTTCAGTAGCTCTGCGAGCTGCAGCGGGTATTTGCAGATCTTCTGCACTGGCGTTAGAAGGAAACCGTCTATGGCAATATCAATCATCTGCTGCAACAGACGACACGCTTCAAAGAAATGCTGGTACCTGCTATCTTTCATTAGCTTGGAAAGCTCCATGCATGCATCCAAATGGTTGTTACAGTACTCCGAATAGATCCAGAAGCCATCTTGCTGTGAGAGGCAGGAGAAAAGGGAGGCACACAGAGGGGAGCACGCGTCAGACAAGTGCTACGAGCAGTCAACCACCCCACTTGCCAACAAGAACACAACTAAAGAAGAACGAACACCCCAAGCAGGAGGGGGAAGGACTGATCCTGGAGTACTTTTCCTGCTTGGAGGAGGCACTGCACGGTCGCTCTGGGGGAAAAGGGAGGCAGAGAGGGACCCGCGCACCGACACATCGCTGGGGTCTCTGTGGGTACAGACCGTGTTACAGCGAACCCCTGCGCAGCGTTGCGGGTGTTCTCAGTTTCAAATTGTGCGGTGGGGTTTTCTTTATGGAAAGGTTAAGGTAGAGCCAAGCAGAGCTCTGGCCTTTGGTAAGACAAGAAGACAACCTTGTCATTTCTAGAGCTCCTTCCCCGAAAGATCACGAAGCACCTGGCAAGCGCTTAGGAAGCCGGGCATATTTGAAATTCCCTTTACCAACAGGTAACCCAGGCACCAAACACTGGATTTCTGCAGGACCAGGGAGCCAGAAAACACCAAAGGCTGGGAAAAAACCAAGCCCACTCACACATGTGCCCACCCACCCTTTGCACCGGTCTAACAAGTCTTTTTGTGCTGATTTTGTTGGAATCTCCTTTTTCGGCCTTCGCTGACCACAGGTGGGGGCCACGGCAGTTCGCCACCCTTAGCTCAGGCGCGATTCATCTGGGCCACATGGCCAAGGCAGACGAAAGGTCAAAGGAAGAGTGCGCTGGAAGGGAGAGACAGGCCCACACTGACTGCCCAATATTAAGACTGTAGTTGAGGCGGCCCAGATATAAGCCCAGGTGTTGCAGGTCAACAGCCTAAGGTGCTACATCAGGTTGTCACCGACACCTTACAAACTATAGAAAGGATACTTTTTTTTTTTTTAAAACACACTTGACTGGCAATTCTTATTTCTGAGCCCTGTAAGGGCCCAAATAATCTGCCTTTCTGGGAACAGGGGAGCCCGGTTTCTTTCCCACCCCCACCGCTGACCCCGAGCCAAGCGCTGACTCCTCTCTTCCTGAAGCAGACGAGGAAGAAGATGCTTTGCAGATCCACATAACAGGATCTTAACGTCCTCATCCCTCAGTTTCCCCAAATAGCTAAACAGGGATAATTTATGAGGAGTTTATGAGCCAGCTTTCAGCCCCTATCTGACGACAGATAAGTGCCAGATATTCCTCTGAAAAACAGCAGTAATTCTCACTATTGTCACTATAAATGAATTGACAGCACAGCCTCAAGACATGAAGTTTTAGCTACTGATTCTCACCAAGATTTATTACATCTTTATGGCACAGAGGTGGAATACGATGCTGCTTTGGAAGCAAGGAGCAGAGATTGCAGGCTCTGGTAAGAACGAGCAACGCTAACACCATCATGCAACTTCTCAAAAAGAAACCTCCTTCTCAGTTAAAAAAAAACGATGAATGATGCTTAAGAGACGCTGTGAACCTTTTTAGGGATGCGCTGCTGAAGTTTCACGAATGTCTATCGGAAATTTCTCTAAGTGCACTGTTGCCAGCTCAGCCCTGACTGCAAGTAACGAGGTAACACAGTACAGGATCTCCATCCAGGGTTGGAGCACCACATACGTAAGCTCTGATAAAGCATTTAATTCTCTCTAAAGGAAAGCCTAGGACTGCGGGACTACTATTTTCTTGACATTTTCTGACGTATTTACAACACTGGCCAGTTTATCAGCTCCTGTAGTACGTGGCTATACATAACAGTGCGATGGGACGGGCAAAAGCCTCCGGGACTATATCGTCAGCTAAAATGTCCTGCTCAGTGTGCACTCAGTGTGAGCGAGTACCTGCTGCCCTGCTGCCACCTGGGCAGCAAGGAGCATGAGCTGGCACCTCCCCACCCGGCCCAACAGCTCCGCAGGGGAAGGCAGCCGAGGCTGCGTGGGTTTTTCGTCCCTTGCAAACGCAACTCGGCGCCCCAGCAAAAAGTGCGGGCGTTTGCTCCCCTCTTACTTTTTTTGTGCGATGCGCAACTGAAGCCGCTTTTTACTTCTGTGGACTCTCTTACCTCTTCCAATCTTCTGGTCATCCATGACCTGATTAGGATGGCTGTGAGCGGGTTTAAGTTAAATTCTGAACAGCAAAACGAAGTGGGGAGTAGGTGGGAGACATGGCACTGACATAACGTAAGGGTGGATGTGAAAAGGTGCTGGAATTCAAATGTACCGAGGGACTTATCCAACTATACGCTTCACTTTGAATTCTCCCTGCACCTACATCTCATGAAGTAAACGGAAGGCCGCGGAGTATTCTGCGGTACGTAACTAGAACAGTACTCATGCACAAAAGTTATTCTGAGTGGTTCCTGCCCCCTGACTTTCTCTGCTATTCCTCTCCTACCCCCCCAAAAAAACCCCAACCCCAAAACTCCCAGACCTAAGTGCCAAATGAACCTACGTGTTCCAGGAAACACGGTCCAATTTCACTGAGGTGGGGGTCCTCATTGTTGTACTGTTTCTCCAAGTCCCGCACAAAACCCATCTGAAATCTGTAGATGTCTTCGATATTACCAAAGATGATCTTTAGCTGTTCGTCACTGAACATATCCCTCCTCTTCCGGCACTGCTTTAAGTAACCCTGTAAGGAGTAAGACAGTACAATCCATAAAATCACCAAAACGCTTACACTGAGGCTGCTCCTAGGTTTTTCTTGAGGAAG
This sequence comes from Steatornis caripensis, assembly GCA_013398225.1. NCBI lineage: Eukaryota > Metazoa > Chordata > Aves > Caprimulgiformes > Steatornithidae > Steatornis > Steatornis caripensis. Next base: position 572,734 of record VZSC01015422.1, read on the forward strand.
TAACAAGTAAAAACAAAATCAGAAAAACAGCTCTAAAACCAAAATCCACTTGTTGTGACACGACAGTCTCCAGCAACTCCCGTCTAGGAGTAAGAGTGCAATACACAAAACACGCCTTGAAACGCTACAAGTCCTTTTTTTGACAGACAACATCTCATTCGCAACTGTTGTTCCCACCGCAACCCACAGCACCGCTCGTGCTCAGGACGCACCAGACCCAAGGTGCGCAGGAGATGCTGGGGTGTCCAGTGCATTGGGAGGGCAGGGCTGGGTTCTGCCTCGATGTCCTTCACCGTTTTGCATGGAACAGTTTTGCAAAGGGAAGGTTCCCCAGAGACCTCAACCAGCGCAGCCTGGAACGGCTCTGTCCCTGCCTGTGCTGCAGGGAACTGCAAAATTTGCCTGATAGCTCCAAAGAGGTGTGTTACAGTATTGTATGCCTGTTCCTTCAAAAACCACTGCCTCGCAATACCCAGTATCCTGGGTAGCTCCTACAAACTTTGCTGTCTCCACGCCCTCTTCAGTGGCACACAGCGTTACAGAGAAAGCTGTGAGGGACTGTTTGGATCATCTACCCACTCCGATTTCTCCTTTTAGCCATGGTAATCAGGACAAGGAAGCTGATCATCAGGCTGAGAACTACCTACAGATGTCTGGTCGCACGCCCTTGCTCTAGGAAGAGGGTGCGGAGGGTGTTGCTTCAGCACCAAGTGAAATGTCGAAGGAAAACACTCTTCAAGCATCCCCTGACTTGGAAGGCCGCACGGTTTATCCCCCCAATTATACATCTTCCTGAGTCTGAGACAGAAGCAGGGGGGCTGCTGCCCTGGGACTGTCGTGGCGGAGAACCCCAAAGGCGATGCAGTAGGCTGGGCACGCGTTCTGGCTTGCCCAGGCAACTGAGCCGCAGCAGCAGCAGCCCGAGCCGCTGATCAATGCCATCTAGAGGAAGGCACCATTATTTTCATTTTCTTTTCTACACTGTCCATTCCATTAGCGCAAATATGCTGCTCCAAAGTGTAGAACGAGGGAGATCTCTTTTCTCCTGTTTTCTAAACTGTTGTCTTTCATTGCTTTTATTCCTTTTTTAAGTGAGACCAGAGGAAAAGGCTTTGTACCCTTCTCTGTACAAACCTCCGGTCCCTTACTGAGTCTAGAGACATTAAAGTCAAATCGAGAAAGAGAGAGGAAGAACTAGGATGCAGAGAGTTTTAGGAAATTCTCCAAAATCCCAGAATGAGTCTGCAGTAGATTTGGAAACAATACAGATCTCCTGCGCCTCGGTCCAGTGCAATAATAAAAAGATTCTCCTTGCTTATTCTTCACCTGCCTGTGATACCCACTGGTACTGAGCCTGAGCTTAGCTGGACATCATACAAACACAAATCGGTAGGCAAGCACTGCTCTGAAGACCTCCTGACCTAAAAAGAGAGAGCGGACCAATATTCTGGCAAAAAGCTTACCGCCCCAAGTTCTGTCTGCCTGCCTGGCTTGCTAGCCCTGCCTTAACCACGAACTCGCCGTCCTGCTTTCAGTCGAAGCGCGAGGACTTCTTCAAACATGCTTGCCTGAGGCTCGTGTCGTCCACGGGATGGGGCGACACACAGAGGCTCCGGATGCCCGGGCTGAGTTTCTGGCTCTGCCGCTGACCGGTGTGACACTGAGCAAATCACTTCCCCCGTGCTTCGCCCGTCTGGACGATTTAGACTAGAAGCTTTGCAAGGCCAAACATCAGGCGCTATGCTGGCCTGGCGTGGACTGCGGCCTCTTGACTGAAAAGAAATAACGTGGGGGTCATCATGAGATGACTTTGCCTGCCCTTATTATATAGGAAGAGAAAAAACCGAAGGGACAAAAATGCCAACAGCTCCAGTTGGACGGCTATATTTGGGAACTCTGGATGCTTAGTCACACAGACGAACCGCCAGCTGGTGACACGCAGCTGCTGGTCCACAATGTGAACTATAGGAACGCTATAATAAACTGTCCTTCAGCCTCACCATGTGGTTCCTGGGAGGGAGAACTTCAAACAGATGAATGATAAATGCAACTTTGGCCGACCTGGCGAAGAACCAACCTCTGCGACGTCCGGCTTAGCTAGAGGGATGCCGTTACCCTGAATTTGCTCGCTTTTTCAGCTGGGAAGCCTGGGTTATGGAATACCTTCTGCATTTACTAAATCTATGTCTCTCTTCTTCTAGGAGCTCCTTGATGACTCATTTCCCTGGGTTTCCCTCTCTCATTTTTCAAGGCCAGCAGGAACGGCAGCAGGCTGGTTCCCATGTTGCAGGACAGTTGCAGGGCAAACAGAAATCCAGACTAGCGAGGAGTAACGCAGACTATCTTTCCGTGCTGCTTTTTACGTTTACCTGCTTAACCCAGAGGAGCCTTCAAAAAAAAAGAAAAAAGAAAAAAGACGTGCACCTGCCCACGAGGTCAGGCCCTCTTTGACGCTGGCTTTGGTGCTAGCAGCGCTGAATGACTGCCGCAAGCCGTTTGTGTTAGGACCTCTGCCCCGCTGCACGCTGCAGGCTGCCTGCAAGCCAGCCTCCCCTCTCGCCTACTGCTCTATGAAATGAGTCACTGGATGATTTACACGAACATCTTTCAGCCCTGGGGTTGCTATTGGCTGCGACTACCGTCTTGAATATTCGCCGTCCTCCCTGTGCTGGTTCATCACTTTGCCTGAGTCATGTGTTCAGAGAAGCTGAAGCGGCACATTTCTGTACAGGCACCCATAAAACCACGGAGAAAATAAAAGAACGCATGGAGTTCCCAAGCCTTACCCTCTACCCAGCTTGTGCGTTTGCATGGTTGGTTTCCAGCACAAGCCAGCAATGGGGAGACTGAAGATTTATACAGAACACACAGCAAAAGCCAGCTAGAAGGCTGCTGCATGGTTTTTCCAGTAAATTTACTTCTGTTACATAAAACAATGTCATCTTCCTTCTGCTCTTCCCGTCAAGTTCGCTCAGAGAGAGGATAGCTGACTGATGAGCAGATGTTGGAGAGTGTTTTGCTCAATGAATACCTAAAAATAGCTGTCAAACTGTTTCTCTTTAAAGTACTTTCCACCTGAACATGAGGAGGAACTTCTTTACTGTGAGGGTAACAGAGCCCTGGAACAGGCTGCCCAGAGAGGTTGTGGAGTCTCCTTCTCTGGAGATATTCAAAACCCGCCCGGATGCATTCCTGTGCAACCTGCTCTAGGCTAACCTGCTTTAGCAGGGGGGTTGGACTAGATGATCTCTAGAGGTCCCTTCCAACCCCTACCATTCTATGATTCTATGATTCTATGATTCTATGATTCTTTTCCACGTAGTCCCTGAAGTATAGGCCAAAGTTGGAAAGTATTTGCAGGATGTTAAGTGCTCAGTTTTTCTCCACCCCAGAGTGGGTTTGGAGACAGTCAGGAGAGGTGGCCTGCCCATCCATCCATCCATCCATCCATCCTATTGTCCGGCTGAGAGCAAGGTGAAGAGAGAATGAGGAGATGACAGCCCCTGCAGGCTGTAACTTCAGAGGCAGTTGCGACGACATTCCAGCTTCTTTCCATCTCTGAGCCAGTCTGTGGGAGACACTGTCCTGTAGACCGTCCCTCAGTTTGGACCAGCACCATTTGAGCCATCAAAATCCTGTTCTGTAGAGCAGTGCTCACAGCACCCAGGGGAGCGTTGTGCTGATACGCACACACCAAGGACAAGCACAAGAACAAAGCTGAGGCTGAAAAGGCAAACTAGAGCCATGTCTGGTCCCAGGCAGTCAGCACTCTAGAGCACTTCTTCAAACACCGGTCTACAGCAAGTACTGGATGTCAGGCACTGTGATGGCACTGGGGACCACCTAAAATATAAAGTCCTGCAGGAACACAAGCCTGTTCCTCAAAAGGCCAAGAAGCCGCCAGCTCCAAACCAGAAAAGCTAGGTGTGCACAAGCAGACTGTGACAGACAGCTACAAATTGGGCACTGGGGAGTACGTATACACGTAGTATATATCTCCCCGTTGATTCAAAGAGCTTTCTGCAGAGCCACCCTCCAGTCTGGCATCCACGGATGAGAAACTGGCCATGCAAAGGGGCCAGCAGCTCCTCACATGTGGTCCTCTGAAGGAGCGCCACATTGCTGCCAAAAAGGTTCCGCGTTGCTTCGCTCTGAGGCGGCACAAAAAAAAAGGTCTTTGTCTCTCTCCGAGAATGAGTCAGGCAGACCACGTGAAAACTTGTCCCATCCGCTCTGCACAACAGACTCAGCTTGACACGCTAAGATGCAACGAGGATGTTTTCCATGCGGCATTCAGAGCTGTCCTGGCACCAAAGCAAAGCTTAGGTGGAATCCAGTCAACATTACTGAAAAATAAACTCAAAGTGAGATTACTTGGAAAAGAGCAAAACGCAGCACTGGAAGCTGGCTGGCCTTTCTAACCTCCCGCCCCCAAATTACTCATCATACAGAGGTTTCCTTTGAACTCCCCAATTGCCTCACTGTTCCCATCCAAGCTCTGTCACTTCTCCCTCTAACACCTCCTTAAATTCAGCCTTGTCTTCCTAACCCGTACGCTGCTCCAAATCCTGCTCACTTCTCAAAGCACAGCACCCTGCCCTTCGTAGCCCTCCTGCGTCTCCGTTCTTCCACCTGCGCTCCCCACCGCACGCGACAGCCCAAAGCGCCCGCTTGGCCCTCCGCTCTCATCGAGGTCGCTGTCCTGAGCGAGCACCTCAGCTGCTCCGTCAGCGTCACCGGTGCCGCGTCTCGCGACAGACCCTGCGNCTGCACCCCCCACCGCACGCGACAGCCCAAAGCGCCCGCTTGGCCCTCCGCTCTCATCGAGGTCGCTGTCCTGAGCGAGCACCTCGGCTGCTCCGTCGGCGTCACCGGTGCCGCGTCTCGCGACAGACCCTGCGCCCTCCTGCATCCTCCCAGGATCAAACCCCAGGCGCAGGGGGATATCTTTTCAAGTCTGGAGACAGCCATGCGTACGCGTGGTGCTTTACAGGGCAGCGAGCACACAGCGCTGCCGGCCAGTAAGGCTGGCTACAGCCACCCATTACAAAAGCCTAGTTTTCAGTAGCTTATTATTTTTCTAAGCTTTAACCGCTAAGCCTGAAATTCCTATTGCTGGGTTATTTCCTTAAGGCTAAATTCTTTCTTCTTTCTTTTCCCCTTGGTGATATTTCAGAATAATGATCCATCCACTCCTGATAATGCAGTCCAGCGAAAACTCCACATTTTACCCGTAACGAAAATCTTCACAAAACTGTTGCACCGAGCAGCAGTCAGTCCTTCGCACTCCAAGCAAGGGCACCGCAGCAGCAGTCGCCAGGGCAGTACGGCTTTGCTGTGATGGGGAATCCCCCTCGAAGCCAGCTGCTTCCCGCAGGTCTTGGCTTGCGCAGGTCATTTTCATTCCGGTGCTGGCTAGCTTGTGAGCGCCTGACTTGGCAGGACTAGTGCCATGGGTATTATGAATAATAACATGGTGTATAATAATATAGTAGCAGGTAGTGGAAATACATCCCGAAGCAGAAAAGAGCAACTGGAGGGCTCTTAATCACCTAGCAGGGGCTACGGTCCTCTGATAACAACCACACGTCTTAAGGTGCCTCACTGATATTAGGATTTGTTATTCGTTATAGCTCAGCAACAAGAGTATAACTACTCACTGCTAAACTCAGTACTAAATCAGGCTCAGCCTTCATCACCCAGCCAGAACGCCTCTTTCATCCACTCCAATACGTCATATCGCTGCTGTCTGTCCTGACACCTTAAAATAAAGAGCAAAGGGAAGAGGGGAATTTGCCACTGTCAACAGCACTTCTGCATCTCATCAGCGCTTGTCTGGCGTCTACTTCAGCACAAACACCTCTGTACAGACTCATCCCATAGAACTGGGAGGGGTTCCGGCCGGCCCGCGTCTCCCCATCTCCAGCCCCCCTCCTCCTAGGCACAAACAGAAACAGTCACATCACGCCATGCCGAAACGCCTGGGATGACTGAGCTGTCTCCAAGCCTTCCCGAGGCAAATTAATTGCTCTGATTAAACTGAGCACAATGGGGCTCTCTCCAGCCAGGGACAACGCATCTCTTTGCAGTTGAGAATGCCCATTTCAGTCCTCCTCCTTCTTTAAGAAAGGCAGCTGAATCATTTCCTGGTGCTCTACCTAGGGGTAAGATTTATCCCCTCAATTCCATTTATCATCAAACAGAGCAAGGCAAGGGCCTTAGAGATCTCTTTCACGCCTGTGACACGTCCTTAGGCGCTGTAAATCAGCGTTACCCCGCAGGTGCCGCTGACGCTATACCTACCTGTACCTCCTGAGGATCTGATTTGGCAAAAGCATGGTGACATGGCTGGGAAATGCAATTTAAAGTTTCTTTAGCTTTTCAACAGAAAAGTGCAAATGCAGGAAAAGAAACAGCATGTGGAAAAGCTCCTGCAGCTCTTCCCTTCTTCAATGCAAAGCCCTCTGCCTGAAATAGCACAGTGAAATTAAGCTCATTTGTTTCCAAATTGAAATCCCAAGACTCTTCCATATTTGAAAAGTGTCATAGATGCTTTTTGGATGGCTGCTTTGCCTTGTCAATAGAAAAGCAGCAAGTACGAAGGGAGGAAGACAGTTTTCTAAGCAGAATTCACAGGGGCCTCCAGCACCTTGACTGTAAAGGCTGAGCACAGGCTCGCTAAATCCTAAACACTCAGAGGCATGAGCTGTAAGCCACGGACTTTTTAGCGCTAACAAACTTCTGCCTCTCAGCGAGAAGTACATGCTGTACATACTATGCCCAAACTGTCCTGCAACACTCTCCAGCGCAGTCGTGCGCTCTCCTTCCAAAACACCGAGCACCGCGTACACTGCACTTTGGGCTCAGCTTGTGGCACTAATTCTGTACGCTGCAGGACAGTAAGGGGCTGTAGAGGTTAATTGTAACATAATGAAGAAGAACCAAGTTGAGGACGTGAGCGGTCAGTCACCAAAGTTCATTTGCTTGCTGGTTCTCTTAAACTGGATAAATGTAACATACTTAATTCCCCGTGGCGAAAATACTTTGCGCTCAGTCTCACCATAAGAAAAGGTAAATGGGAGCCACCCGGAGCCAGGGAAAATTGTGAACCCAATGTGAAAGACACATACAAAATGGGTAACTGATTGGTTTAATTACAACCTAATTTCCTCAATCACAAGTTCAAAAGTAGATAGCATTGGATTTTAATTAAGAGGACTGCTTGAAGGATCTCAATCTCATAATTTTTTAGTCAGAGAGGCATGGAAAAAAGGTCAGAAAATTGTACTTCTAGTTAATATAAACTAAAGGTAATTAATCAGGTCCAGCAGAAAATTCTCAGAAGTATCAATACTTATTGACAGATGCTGCTCCTCTGTTAGACACAGCACTCAAACACACCGCACCCTTTGCCCCCATCACCCAAGGACAAAGCCAGCCCTCAGCCCTCAACAGCCCACGCCATGTCCTGCTGCAGTACCCCAGCGTCACAACCCCCACGTACCTCGCAAATGTCCTTAAGGTGCTTGATGTAGTGGCGCTCCGTGCTCATGATTTCATTGATGACGTTGGCTCTCATCTGGTCTCGGTTCTGAACGGTCCGGCCGAGACAGAGGCAGTCGCCGCTTGGATCCAAATGGCCATTCTGCACATCGCTGGTTCCCTCCTCCACTCCATCTTCTTGGTTTACCCATAGCTGCGAGGAGAAGAAGGGAGAGCATAGAATCACAGAATCATAGAATAGTAGGGGTTGGAAGGGACCTCTAGAGATCATCTAGTCCAACCCCCCAAGCAACAGGCTTATTCATAACAGCATCAGGAAGCCAACGAGTAAAAGTAGGCTGGCTCTTGGGTTGTGTGACTCTGCGATATACTGGATCAACTCCCTCCTTACAGCAACGGCGATGCTCTTGCCAGCGTGGTGTCCGCAACAGCTCACAGCCCAGACATTCCATTTTTAAACTGGTGCAACCAGCCCCAAAGGGTTCCCCGCACACTGCCAAGTTCCTCTTGTAAGCAAAGGGATTTCAAGTGTTGACAGTTTCCATCCCAAACACAAAATCATCATACGTAAGGGCGACTGGACTGTTGGATGCCGTGAAGCGCTCTGAACCAGCGTACATATGGAAAACAGACCAACCCAAAGAAAACCGCAGTTACTGGTGTAAAGCACTGCTCGCCCCAGCTCCCGCACACCATCAGGTGGGGTCCGTTCAGACCAGAAGAAACCTCTGGGAGGAGGGATAAGCCCTTTACAGGTGACTGATTTAAGAACGCCAAGGTACGTCTGGTTCAGAAATCTGAATGAATGTGAACTCCGGCCCAAGCTAACCGGGTTGCGGCACTGAGTCTTCTGTAAACTTCCCAGGCCAGGATCTGTGAACGAGCATTGATTTTCATTTCACAGCAGCTTTCCTCATCGTTTCACATGAAGCGCCTTTCTCACTCAGGCAAATGTCCTATCTCAGCATCCTGAGATTGCGATCCTTAAGCCACACTGACATCAGACCGGCTCGATAAGTCTCCTACAAAACCTGGCGCGGGGGCTGAAGGCAGCTTTGGACAGGGTACCAAGCACCCCTGGGCACCGAATACGCTAAATTGGAACAAATTGCAAAAAGCACTGACAAAGGACCACTGCGTGTTCAGCACACTGAGTTTTCTTTCCCTATCAATTAAAAAAACATACGTTGAACTCGTAAACTAAAAGATAACGCTGCCTCCTGGTCTCTGTCTTTGAACAAGACCGTGCCCGGCGCACAACCTGGGGATCAAGTGCCTCCCTTTGTCATCTTTTCCCCCAAATAAAACCTCCTTAAAATACCTCTGATCAATTCAAACTGGGCTCAGCAGTTTGCAAACAAACATTAAATAAAACTTAAACCAGATAGAAACACCGCTGTCTCACACAGATCCCCTAAGCTGTTACGCGAATGAAGCAACTTTTCTCCTCAGCATTTAAAGCCCCGGGTACTGGAGACCTTCAAACACAGAAATGGATCTACCTATGAACAGTGAAACCGTCCGCACAAACAGAGCGGCACACGGGAAACAAACCGCGCCGTTAACCTGGTCTTTCAGTCTCCTTTTCAGTGTCACTAGTTTTTAATACTTTCCCATTACTCAGCTTAAATCCGGTTTCAAACAGACTGTGAAGGGCTGCGCTCCTGTAAATTAGTAAAGTAAAAAAACCTAAACCTGCCCGTGCTCCTTCCCAATACCGCGTCTTGCTAAACCGCTTCTTACAGCTCCCACGTCTTGTCATCCTACAGTGAGTTGTAAAGGCCAAGGGGCAGAGACGCTTGAAGAAAACCCATCTCTTGTCTAGCAGAATGTTAACGATGCCGCAAACTTAGGGGATAAAAAACCCCAAAGCAATAAAACGCTGCACTTTTCACCCTGCTCACGACGGTGCCCTGTGTCCGAGAGCTGTCAGGGCCTTCACACGAGGGTGCGCAGGGCAGCAGTGCCTGTTTAGGGGACAAGATGCTCCCTTCGCCGGCAGGGGGGAAGGACCGCTGGGGGCATCAACCCTACGCTGAGCGTTGCTGAGAGCTGCCGACCCCAGGCTGTGCTCATGCCATGTCCTGGCAGCGACGGGCACGTTCCAGGGCAGGAGACCCAGTGCAGACCATTTGCCTCAACGAGCGACTTGCAGAGCCAGGATGGATCCAGGCGTCCTGTCTGCTCTGCCCACGCGATCTCCTGCCTGGCCCCCACCCTGCATTGCCAACGTGGGGCCTCCTTTTACACACCAGGATGCCCTGAAGTCTGCCAAGGAGGTGAAATAACCCCTTGTGCCACCTCAGTGCTGCTCCCGTTGCATGAAGGAGCCATCCTGGAAACACAAAGGCTTCATAACTTTCCCTAGGCCAGCGCAGCCGAGAGTCAATTAAGCGAGACCCAGCGAATATGGCTGTCGGCTCTCGTTTCTTACGCCCTGATGCGCCCCAGGGGGATGGGATGTGTCCAGGCACAGCACGGCCGTGTGGTCCCGTGGCACTGGCAGCACCCCGGGTGGCTCAGCTGCAGTCAAAGCAGGGCTGGTCCTAAGGGCGAGCAGCCGCGGGTGCTGCAGAAGGGCATTTCGGGGACCCCGGTCAGGTCCGGCTATGCCAGTCGGGACACAGGGAAACCCTTGGGAAGTGCAGCGTGCCTGGGAGCAGCTCCGCATGCCTTTCCTCGGCGCCTTCCCACGGGACGGGGTTCTCCATCGTGGCATCTGCTGTAAAGATGGACTAGGTCATGGTGTCTCCCAGCTGGGGGGCTGCACATGGATCTCTGAAAGGGTTTTTTGTAGGGAGCACCGGGAGGCCTGGTTGAGCCGCGGGTCAGTGAGAGGCAAGGCAGCGAGCTAGCCAGCTAATCGCACGCAAAGATAGCGGGAGCCAGCATGCGAAACCTCCCCTGAAACCGAAACAAACCTCTCTCCACTGAAACAAATTTCAGAAGAATCACTTGTTCCGAGAAACAACCCAAAAGCTCGTCAGAAAACATGCCCCTTCCCAGCAAACCCCACTCCCCGCTCTGGAAGAGGTTTCATTTACCCTGAGACAGAGCAACGCTTCACGTACGCAAGCAGTTTTATGCTGAAAAAGAAAGGTCCGAGTGCTGCTTCCGAGTGACCGCCGTGCCGGCGTAAGAGTGCCAAAGCGACCTCGGGGCCAACTTACATCAGTGACACTGATGTTAGTGGGGGGCTCTCGTGTGAAAACCTGGGGGCCGTCCTCAGAGGAGAAAACGGGCTGGACCTGGGAAGGACAGAACTGCGTGGGGAGTCCTCTGAGGGACACGTCCTCCTGAAAGCTGGGTTGGCATTCCGAACCAAACATGCATTGAAAATCAAGCAGGACCAATGTAGGTATTAAACCCTGTCAGCTGAAGTTTAAAATAACTTCCCATCCTACCTTCCTGCTCCTATGAAAAGGTATTTTGCAGCTCTCCCAAACCCCACCGGCACAGCTGGTTACCAAGTTTCGTGACGCTCCCCCCAGTCTGGTTACAGGGGTTATTTTTAAAGTTCTGCCTCCTGGAGTCAAGTGATCGTGAGAAAAAAATCAATTTTCATTTAAAAAATAAAGCGGGAAAGCTCTAATCACACTAGTAGGTGGGGAAGCTTGAAAGCACGAATCCTAAAGGCTCTGAAACTCTAAGGCAAACAGCAAGCTTGCAAGCCTTCATGATTTCTGCAAACCTCGGAATCTGGGCTGCCTTTTGTGCACTGCAGGAACGCTCCCTGCTTCCACATGGGGGAATCTCAGGAGTCCTGCTTTTGCCCTTAATGAAATTTTTGCTCCTTCCTGCTAGGATTCACGTTCCCAAAAGGAAAAAAATTACAGTTCTAGTCTAGATGACTTCTGCTTTAGATTAAAAACAAATGCAACAATTTTATCGGTAACAGAGGAAGCCGACCGTGCCTTCCACCCCGTGCTCTCCAGCCTCAGCTGCTGAAAGGACTAATCCCACTGCGCTGTTCAAACACTCCTGCTTTTTCTCCTAACCTCTCAAGTTCTCCGTAATCAGCCAAGGATCGTTCTTCCAGGGGACCATTTGAAGTCTGGACCGTGACTCACAAAAGATGAGGTACATTGGCAGCTCTGCTGCTGACCTTGGGAGAATCGCTTAAACTCGCGGAGGCTTTCCCCATCTACAAACGCGGATAATCTACCTTGCCAATGACATTTTTCATGAATATGTTTGAGGTTGACAGACTTTAAGTTGAAGCAGAGAGCACAGAAAAGCTCGCGCACCCTTTGAAATACGGACTTAAATGCATCGCTGTGGGCTTCGACGCACTCCTGTACTCATCCATGAGCAACAATTTGGCTAGACGGACCGTCGGTCTGACGCAGAATGGCTCGTTTTGCCACTTCAGCTCTCAAATCCTCTTGTGCGTGTGCCAAGAAGGAGCCGGGCTGCGCTGGGGTAAGGGAAGGCTGCACCTAAAGCGTTAATCGCGTCCTCTGACCCAACACCGCCACCCCAAGCCAGGTCCTCTCTGCTTCACTGATCTGCTCGCTCAAATCGCAAGGGTGGCGTGCTGCAGGCGACAGTAAGGCGGAAGAGGCAAACTGGGGGTGACACTGTTTCTTCCCAGTAACTTACTAAATGTCGTATTTAGTTGATTTAGACAATGCTGCAAAGGTTCCTATTTTAGCCCAGCCCACAGTCACCTCTAAGTAGGTTGCTCGCTATGTTTTAGACGCATGCGACTCTCCCAAAAACGCTCTCCTGCCTGAAATGCTTCACCTCCGCTGCTGCGGATAACGGCTGAGACACCACTAACGGAAAAAGGGCTCCCTCTTCCCCAGCTCTTCCAACGTGCACCGGCCACAAACGCACAGATGTACCTCCCTCCCAGTGCAAATCTCTCCTTTTTCAATAAAAGGCACTTCAAAACTCTGGTTTTCTCCCAGTTTCACCTCGTCTTCCCAGCTCAAGTGGGTGGCTGCCACCCCTGGGAAGCTCCTGTGAGGCTCTCCACAGAGCAGAGGTGGGACCGCAGCTCCCCGGCAGCTCTGCCGCTCACTCGGCTTTCAAGACGTCTCTCCAGGCTCCTGTCCTGCCCTCCTCAGCAATTAGGGGCTGTGGCTTGGCACAGATCGGGATTTGGGATCCCAGCCTGAATTACTGCATCCAATGCCACTTTTTTTTTTCTTTTAAAAAGAATAAATAATAACGGCTGTTCAGCAATCATCAACAACCCTACAATAATAAATCAGCCTACAGCGTCTTTTTAAACACCTCTGCGATGCAAAAAAGCATGGGCTCTGAGATAACAGGGCACTGTGTGGGTCTCCCCCACACCATTAAAAAGGTCCAGCACGCCAAACAATGAAGCTGCCCTGAGAACCATTTCAAATGCTTTGTATTAAGAATTAATTAAAAGAAACTGAGAAAAACCACAGGGAGAAAAAAAATCCAAGTTGCATAATGCTAGTCCTAAGTGGTGTTTCACACTGAAAGGCCACCCTTCATGTGGAGAACAGGCTAATCGTGAGGCTCACAGTCCTGTTTCAAAATTCAGCCCTAATTAGGAAGTCATGACCAGCTCCTCCATAACATAATAATTTGCAGAGGCAGATAAAAGTAAAACAGTCAAATAAAAGAGTCCCTTTTGCCTAAGGACCCAGTTCTGGGAGCTAGAGAGAGCCGATCATTTCATTGCGCTAGTTAATATTACATGTGATTTATATAAAATCTGCAGAAATGTGATGTATCAATTTGCAGCTATACCCAAATGGTGCACAAAATCATCAAATGGCACCGTTTCAACATTAGCTGACCTGCAATTATTATATATTTAGACTGCTGAATGCATACACTGTATATAGACGGCATTTTACTTGAATAGGCACTGAGGGCTGACGCTCTCGTAATAATCAGAAAGCATGACAAACCAAACATTTTACCAGCCATCTGGATTATTAATCTCCTTCCGCTGGATATTCACAAGGACAAAACTAGCAGATAGCATGCCATCCCGGGTTCTAGCTCACCATTAAATAACGTGGCAGATTAACGACACGGGCAGATCCTTCCAGGGAGCTGCTGCCGTTCCACAAAATCTCTGCTCACCATCGACTTTACAACAAACACCGGTGCGAGCAGCCCAGCCTCCACCAAAATCCGGTACCAGATCGTGGTATTACAGTGTCACTAGCCCTGCAACAACTGCAACGGAGCGCAGGAGACTCCAATAGCCCTGCAGAAATAAGCTGCAGCACAGAGCCTCAGGACTATTTTACCGACCTTGCCACGCTGCCCTGCTCAGCAGAGCTGCTCCGTGAGCCCCAGGGTTTGCCCCCTCTCCCTTCTTCCGTAAGCTGGTGGTTAGCTAGTGCTGTGCCCTTGGGGTGAGGTTGGTTTTGGTTTTGCACTGTATTATACGTGTGCTCTGTTGGACTCTATACTCGATTAAAAAGATCGCTTGCTTATTTGCAGTAAAGCAGGGCCCATGGTGCAGAGCTTTGCATAAGTAAAACAACATCAGCCTCTGCGTGTCAATTCAGTGATTTGGGCACAGCCTCTCGCTGCCCTCAGGAGGACGCACAGACTGTCCTGAGCTCTACGCATGCCCAGGAGCAGACGCTTCTCCCTTCCCTGCCTTCAGAGAGGAGACGAGGGCCTGGCAGGTGGCCAGAGGCACGGGGATGCCGCCTGGCCCCCCAGCAGCTGCCCCGGCCAGCCCCAGCCTCGCTGCCCTTCCGTGCGCAGGCTGCAGGCGTGGGGAAAGCGCAGGCCTGTGGCTGGGATGCGGTTCGCTGGTGAGCCCCGACCATCTTCTCCCTGTGTCCTCTCCCAGGATGAGGAGAAGGACATTTGGCAGTAGCAAGACCAGCAGTTGAAGGAAGTTGGGTTTCCCTCCTGTGGCCCTACCACTATTTTCTTCCACAGCCTGAATTTCTTCTTCTGTATTCTGGCTCCAGCCACACCGTCCTTCACTTCCCTCCAGTTCACAGGCTCTTTGATACCTTCTCGTTCCCTCCTGTAACTCCTCGGCTTCAGCAAACTGACTTCCAGCTCTTCCTTCCCCTCTAAACCCCTGCATTCCCAGCCTCAAAAGTTCCCTTTACCCAAGGTGAGAAATACTCTTCACTCATTTCTGGAAAAGGAGAAAACAGCGTACTCTATAGGGACAGCTTTGGAGTCTGAACAACCATCCTGTTCAGGGGAACAAAAATGGCTCCAAAGAACTTGCCCTGTGCTTCCTCCCTCAGTTTCCTGCACTCTAAATGCACTGACTCCCATGGGCTGGAGCTCCACTGTGTAGAACGCAGCAGAAGTTGCGTGGACACTGCGATAAAGTGGCTGGGTTACCCCACATCCACCGAAACGCTGGGAGTTAGGGCTCAACCCTCCCCATTTCCTAAAAACCAAAAGCCCCCGGTGTGTGACGCTACTTGTGACGCACAACGGGGAAGAGCGAAAGCTAGGCCGCTCCAGCAGCTCACCGCAGAAACGCCGGCAGGCCGAGGAAGCCGCTGCTTTGTTCAGGGCAAGCATCCTTCGGACAAGCATCCTTCCTCACGACCAGTTTGGCAGAGGACAGGGAAGGGGCTGCGAAGGTTTGTGCCTAGTTTGCCTCATTCAAAGAACGGCCTCAAAACACTGGTTTCACACCTGCAGGCCAGCTTGTACGAGGGAGGGCCCAAGGGCTGGCAATTGAGCCTTTGGGGAGCTGACGGATGCTGAGCTCTCTGGGTGGCATGAGTTGCCACGTTAATGGCAGCCGCAATTAGCACAGGCAGCATTTGGATGCTAAAGCGCTGCTTGACTCTAAACCCCCCCCCAGTTTGTCTGCAGTGCATCCTGTCGCTGTGGAGAGCTGCTCGGCTGCGTGTGATACCTCTACCAGAAGCTATTTTCATGCTGGATTTGCCACGGGAGAATAAAATCTCCTTTCCATGGCACTGACTGCAGCAGACACTGCAGCACGTACCGTTTCGCTTGCCCACCAGGTGAATGCTACTTCAGCACCATCCTCTTTCCCCTGGAAAATCTCACCTAGATGCCACTGCGATTGGCGCAAAGTCAATGCTAACGCAACGGCTGCAGCTGACGGAAGAGCAGGTGAGCGACCGAGTGCGTGCCGTTGTAGCGAGATCCCTACGCGTACAATGAGACTTTAAAGCGGGGAAAAAAAAGCACACAGGGCAGCAAGGTGTGCCTGGCTCTCGGCACAGCACCTGCAACGGAGAGCGCAGTCGCAACTCCTACGAACAAAAGTTAAACCCACCTACCCGATAAAGCGTACGAGCTGCCAGGCACTCAGACAGGACTCGGGTCTAGAGTCTCCTACTAAACAGTGACTTAAAAGCTTATGCCGATTTATCTAGCACTTCTCCTTTAGCAGCAGAAAATAAAGTGGGTCAAAGGCAGCTCTTCAGCAGGAAAATCAATCTAAAATTACAACACTTGGGGAAACCTAGGCAATGATGAGAGAGGACAAGGAGCACTGCTGCACTGATCCACCCCTGCGTTTTCTCCTGCGTGAGAGGTACAGACCATAAAGCATTTATACACAATCTTTGCTCAAGCCTTTGGAGGACCCTTACCCTTCATTTCTGCACAACAACTCAACAGTCACCAGGCACTACGAGGAGTTGCAGTAAAACCTCCTCAGCGCCAGCTTTGCTCTTTAGCTTAGCTTAGTAAAGCTAGGGAAGAGTCACCGCTGCTGAGGTGAGAAGAGATGTATTCTGGAAACTCAGTGTGCCTCTTGGTATGCAGAGAGATTAAGGAGAGCTTTATAGCAAAATAAATCCCCTTCTCTGCCCAGGACAGCTCCATTCTGCCGAGTGTCTTTGGAAAGGCTTCACAGCACTAAACATCCATCAGGTTTCATTTTTAAATTTCTTTTTCAGTGGAAAGACGTCAGATTGCCATTTGATTTCCTGCGTTTGGAGTGTTTGCATCTCACCCAGGCCATTTTGGAAACTTGATGTTGCGTCCTGCAATCAAAACTTTGTTTCGGGACCATGCTTTCCAAAGGAGACCTTAAGGTGCCACAACCGATCCATTTGCAATACTGGAATATTATTCTGTGCTGTGAATTCCTCCCTGCAAATACTAAGCCTATTTTTTTGAGCGGATGTGCTGCTATGCAAAAACTCATTTGCATCGCATCACATAAAGACAGCCCAAAGCTCTGCCATCCACAAGGGAGGGAAAAGCAACAAGTAGCATCGCCATTTCAAGTATATGAAGACCTGCTTAAAATTCCTGCTGTTTTTTCCCAATTGTACCTCCCACTCTCTCAGATCCCTAGAAGTTGACCGGACATTCAAGGAGACTGTGCAGCTAATCGCAAGCTGATGGCTGCACCCTGCGGCTGTCCAGCATGCTCACTTGGTAACATGCGCTAAAATACAGCATAGACACCTTCATCTGCCCTAAACCCAGCTCGTTATTCAGCCTTAAACCTAGTTCTGGAGTTCTCATCCGCCTCTCTAGTGACTTAGGGGTTTCCATAACTTTCTCCCTGAGTGCCGCAGCTTCCTGCAGGAAACCATTTACCATTGCTCACTAGCTCCAAATTGTACTTCTCCTACGTTGTGCTTTTTCTCCTCCCCAAAAAGCATCGCTTCATCATCCAGTTTCTCCTCAAAGGTTCCTGTGCTCCCAGAACTTGATGGCTTCCCTTCCCTCTCCTTTCTTCTAGCCAAGTCTCAAGCTACTAAGAGGATAACTGCAGGTGTTATGCATGGCGACAACAATTCCCGTACATGCAGGCAATTCACGTGTGGTTTTTGCTTGCAACCCCCCAACCATGCGTGTAAAGGAGGCCAAGGGAATCAGCAGGTTACCGTTTTCCTCTGCACTTGCAAATGTGAATTTTTCCTGCCATGAGATTTTGCGAGTGCCAAATGCTTTGCCAAAGATTTTCATATGATCTGGCTGGAGAGCAAGAAGCGTCAGACGTCTCATTGTAAACTAGGTTTCCATCCCAGTTTTGTCCTCAGAAGTGATCCAAATGACTTTTAGAGGAATCTGATTTTGCAGTGATCTTCTGCTGCACCTCCTGTTAGTACCTGCAAGAGACCTGCGCTCTAAAATACCCTGAAATTAATCCTATTTGGTTTTACACCTGTCTGGTCTGTCCTGTTACCCCTTACTTGAACTGCTTTTCATCCTCTGCTATGCAACGTGCTGTTCCCTTTTCCTACTGTACTTGCATAAGAGAAATACAGATATAAAGGAAAGTAATTATTTTGCAAGTAAAACTAGAACCATCCAGGCTAAATGAGGCAGTTTTCTGGCATCGTCTTAAAAAAGCAGGGCTCAAAGTACAACAGAGAAAAAACCCAGCCTCCTCATTACGGAAGAGTGATCAGCTGCATAAGAAGTACACGGAAAAAAAATGGAGAGAAGAGCAAAGTGAAAAGCGTTCAGGTTAAACGGTCCTTGACAGGACCCTGACGGAGCAGAAACCCGCTGCAATGGCCCTGCAAGCAAAAGAGGGGTTACGGGCACCTTCTCTAAAGGCCCCAAAGGCTTTGCAGGCATCTGGTTCAAATTACTTACCGAGGCAGTGAGAGAGTGAAGAGGGGGGGGGGGGGGGGAATATGCAAGAATAGAAATGAAGAGGCAAGCAAGCGACCTCAGGCAGCAGAGGAGAGGAGAACATGACAGCCCAAATGGCAGTTGTTTTCTCAGCACAGGACAACTAGCGAGTGGGCTGCCTCGCGGCAGCGCACCGAGAAGAGCTGCGGGGAGAAGGCAGCTCTGTTTTGTAAACCCGGGTGGCGAATTTTCCCCTTCAGCCTCCCTTGCAGAGCTGCGGACAAACTGTGCCTGAACTCCGCTTGCGTATTTTTTGAAAAGCCCGGTCCTTATTTTTAAGTATTAATTATCATTCATCGCAGCAAAATCACGCAGTTTCCCACTTTGGGAGTGCATCATTTGGTCCCAGGGCAGGTGTCTGCTCCCAGCCCGCGCTGAACAAGTGTCTCGCAGATGGAATAACCGAGGCGGCCCCTTGCAGAGCTGACGGAAGGGCTCATTTTGTTGGAGTGAAGTCAAGCCACGGGGCTGTGACATTAGACAGAACGGGCAAGAAACTTGCCTGCTAGGGCCATCATGATCCTAAGCACCAAGGTTTCTTCCAGGACGTTGTTCAGTCATTTGTGTACGCAGTCTGAGACTCACCCATTCCCCTGGTTTTCCCAGTTTCTAAAATCATCCTCCCAGCCTTCGAAAAGCTGGAAAGTTCGGCCAAGCTGAATGATCCACGCTTTTGGGCCTTAGCGTAAATGGGCTTGTTTAGTCGTTTTTTTAGAAAACAAGACAGCACAAAACAAGACTGCTATTAAACCTACCATGAGCAGTATGTTTACGACATCACACAAGAAAGGATATTAAACCTTTTCCCCCGAACCACACAAAACAGCACTGGTCAATGCACTGCAAAGTTAAACTGGCCCAGAATATTTCAGTCCCCAAATTGAGCAAAAATAATGAGACAGGTTTTTCTAACTCAGCCTTTCCAGCCAGCAACACAGATGAGATGTGCTAGCAAAACAGGTGAGAATATTTTCTGGAATAAGATTGTCATCTTGATCACACCAGATACAAATTCATTTTCCAGACTTGTTATCTCCACTGGCTGCAGTCTGGTCAGACTCATGGTAAGCTAGTCAACAAAATATCAAACACTATTTGTTATTCTGGGCCAGAATAACAGCCCAAGTTTTTTCACGCAGGCAGCCCAGGCTCCAGTTCCAGTCACTGATCTCTCGTTCTTAGCACTGGCCAGACCTAGGAGAAACAAGAGCTGCATCATGAGAACCACAGGGGAAAAAAAAAATTGTGCACTGGGGAGGCAGAAGGGAGCAAAGGTCTGGGTTTCCTCGTCGGTGGTCACCGTGCATCACTAGGAAACACCAGGTCGTACATTTTCACCCTATTTTCCTAATCCGCATGGCTATTTCCCAGATGAAGTGATGTAATCCAACAGGGATGCTGATGATGCAGGGTTGCCCAAAAGAGGGAGGGTGAGCTAGGCAGAGAACCAAAGCAAACACGGCATCTCCTCGGGATATGGCGCGATCTTCAGGGTGCATTTCAGAGAGAACAGCCTGCCCCTCCACTGCCACGGAGCTTGTCAAATTGCCTGAGAGCCTCAGAGGAAAGAGTCGTCTTTCACACAATTTTACAAGGCAAAAGAAATCCTAATTTTTTGAACCACATGCCCTAAGGTTCTAAAGGAATTCAATCTCTGATCCCGCCTATGGAACCCTGCGCAGAAGGGAGAGGAGAAGGAAGCACATGAGGTCAAAGCTGATGGCTTGGCTCCCCGAGGAAGGCTCGAGTGTGCCCAAATAACGTGGCAGGAGCTGACGATAGCAAAAAGGGCATCTTCTGGTCCCTTTGCTTTCTTAATACATACTGAGCAAAAAAACCATTACGTGCTCAAATCCTTCTTATTTGTGAAAGGCCAGATCGCCACTGGAGGTAGCTGGGTACAGCAAAACCTGCTTCAGCAGAGAAACAGAGACAAGCAAAATGGTTCCTCACCCCCTTAAAAAAGCACAACCAGAGGTGGTCACGGACTAATTAGTGAAGTCATTTTTACATCCAAAACTGCTGCAGAGTCAAAAAGCAGCACTTGCTTTTGGAAAGGGGAGGGCTGACACCTCCCTGGGCGACCCGCAGACCAGAAAGCTCTTCCGAATGCGGGTCGCTTGTAGCCAGCGTGAACTTTTAGGCCCCACCAAACCATCTACTCATAGCCTGCACAATACATACCTGGTTTTACAAAGAAGAGAAGCTACAACATGTTGAGACACACAGCGAAGGCCTCTCCATTTCCCAAGGGCAAAAGAAGCAGAGCCAACACCTATTCCAGCCTCCCTCTACCCTACTCATATTTCTTTTCAAACCTTCTTTGCTCCCCTTTTTTCATACAGGAAACACACACTGGAAATAATCATCAATGGTAACAAACACAGGAACCAGTTCAGTTCATTGACCGTTCCGAGCAGCGTTGGCAGTGATTCACTGTAGCGGTAAAAAGAAGAAAGTCACTCACCCTCACGAAGCTGGCGGGAAACCATCCTTCTTCATCATCGATCTGACCCCACCACCAGTCCTTGTTGGAAGCATCCAGGACCTTGATAACGTCTCCTGCTTTAAACGCCAACTCCCGGTTGGCCATGGTGACGTGATCCCATACTGCCTCAGCACTTACAATAGAACCACCACTGATCAGCTTTGAAAACAGAAAACCAGCAGTCAATAAAAGCTCGGTTCCCCGACGCAAGCACATGCACAGCAGCAGCACAGAAAAAAAAAGCGCTCAGCCAAAGTAAAACAATTTTCCTCCATTCCAGTCCATAACAATTTCACCCCCACGTGATGTAATCCAGCCCGTGACCATTTCTACAGCCCCCCGCTCTGCTCCTAACCATGCCGCGCAAGCGAGCACCGCGTGCGCATGTTCAGTGCCTCCGGGGTCCTACGCACGGGAAAAGCGACACCTCCCCTCTCACCGCCACGCCGCATTTATGAGCATGCACATCTCTCAAGGTACGTGGCTTTCGGGCAGAATTCAGTTACTATAATGTATAGCCGGGAGTTCCCAAAAATGGCAAAACCAAGCAACGGTGTCCTGCAGAGGAATTCTTGTTGCAGAGCAAGTTTGCTCAGTTAAAAGACCAAATGTCAGCTCCAGGCTCAGAAGGCTTTCCATGCAAATCCAAGCAAAGCTTGCAAACATATTTAGAAGAACATTTTTTTTTTTAAAAAAACCTGAGAGTTCAGTATTTGTTTAGTGCTGGTGATGTACGGACATCCCTTGCTTTTGAAATCTTCAAGCTACACAGCAGAAAAGAAGGGCACCGTGGCACCTGCTGACCCGTTTCAGACCCGACCTGGAGCACAGCCCAGCTCCACGGCACGTTCAAACCTCGCTCTGCCCTCGAGAAACCTGCCGGCGCTGGCTGCCGTGACAGCCTTCGGGGTGCAGATACCTGCCCGCTAGAAACTGGACTGAGGCCAGACTTGTGTCCAACAGGACCTACTGGACATCCCTCCGCGTGGAGCACATGCTTGCCTTAGAGCTGGACCAGCACCACGGCAAGGACCTAACCAGTTCTCATTTTCATTGTGAGCCCCCTAGGTTTATATATTTATACATTTATACAACCCCTGCTTCATGCTTGCAGGACAGACTCAGCCAAACACTGATGCTTCTGCATCCACAAGACAGATCACCCATCCATGCCTGGGACACCCGCTGCTCCTCAGAATGACAGTCATGTATTTTTGAACAGAATAATAAATTGTGTTTATGTTTCATCCACTGCAGGCATTCTGCACTGAACAGTAAGAAGGCCCTAGCAAACACAGACTTTACCCATATGCTTATTAGCTTGTCAGAGCCATCCTGAGCCTCGTTCATTAATTCCGCCGTCTGAGATGCACTGAATATGCACTTGGGCTCGCCTCCAAACCAGAATTTCTGCTCACGAAGAGCAAGCTCAGCACTGCAACCGTTACAGACCTTCCACATGGAAAGACTTTAACAGCCACAGACATCCCTTCAATTTAGGCAAGCAATACAAAGCATAAAGACGATAACCCGTCACAGCAGTTACATAAGTGTGGAAGCACTGGGAATGGTTAGAGAGCTCTTAATGGCTCTCTTGTAAGTTTGGCTTACCAGAACGCCTGCAAGTAACTACCTGCACAGTAAGAACTTGCAGTAAACCTTCTAGCACTGCTGCAGGGTTCTCAGCACAAACACACGGGAGCATTCAAGTCCCTCCAGGCAATTCAGTCAACAGATTAAAGGACCTGATCTACTGTTTTCCTTGAACTGACTTCCCTCTAAGAAATCAAGCTCCTTGGGTTTGTGACAATTACAGTTGTGGTTTCAGCTCTTCAATTATTCGAGTCAGTTGTACATAAAGCAGCAAGATCTAAGAGAGCCTAACTTGACACTTCATGCCTTTCATCCTCAAAGCCAAGGTGTACCTAGTTAGCAGGCCTCTTGTTCCTGCAGTAAAGTAAAACAACGCTCTTCCTACTTCCATTTTGACAAGTCGTCCTTTCGAACTCAAACTCAGCTTTAAAAGAAACATGGCTTCTTCGTACACCGTCTACAAGATTTCTACGCACGAGTCTCTCAACATCACCTGACAGCAGACAGAAAACAAAGGCACAGGTTGACAACAAGCTCCCACTGAAGAGCCAAGCAATGGACCTAATCGATGCGCTGAACTTATCACAGAGAGCATCTACTGTATTACTGGGGATTTATCTCACGTTTGGGCTTTTGATACAGAGCTGCAAGGAGCTGGGCACCAGGGGATCCCATCCAAACCAGTGGTAGCTGAAGCCAGATGGTGTAGGCCCCTCAGCTCCCCCAGCTCTGGGCCCTCAGCATAAAGGCACCTACTACATCTGGAAAAATAACAGTTACAAAAGATCGATTTCTGACTCCCGTGCAACAACTGAATGTCGAACCCGGACGGTGATATGTTTCAGCGCTTCCTCCTAACACCTCGCGTTGCTCCAAATCAAGGTTCCCAGATGCTTTCATAAACATGAATCGGTTTAAGAGAGAAGCCCAAGACACATCTGGAAGGAATGAAGGCTTCACAGATGAAGAAAACCCCCTCAATACACTCAAGACCAGTTAACAGTCACCTGTTCTTCTGCCAGGACTGAGCTCTTCACCCTCGCTGGTGCTCCCCCTCTGCTGTATTTACGGACACGGCCCCTCCTCGCCCCAGCCCGTGGTTTCCCAGGTTAAGCAAGCTCTGCTCTTTCAGCCTTGTCTTGGCAGACGGGCTCTTCCTTCCCCCGAGCATTTCACCTGCCCTTTTAGGCACCTGTATATTTTGCCTGCGTCTTTCCTGAACACAGATGACCAGAACTGTAAATACTATTCCCAAAGAGACCTTACCAGAGGTTTGTGAAACAGCATGAAATATTTATTACAGTGTCACAGAAATCTTGCGGTAATACACAACATCTCCCCCTTTTCCCCATGGCTACCTCCCACCAGCGGCTTACTGTGATCGTGTGTTTAGCTTCTGTAAATAAGCGGAGTACGTCCTCTTTGTCTAGAAAATCAGTTTTCTTGTCAAAAAATACATCAGGTTGGCCTGACACTCATTCCTTTTGCTAATGCCATTGGGTTATTTTAGTCCATTTTTCACTGACGATGAACCAGGGACGGAGCTATTACGCAGAGGCTGCGTTTCTGCTTTTTTCTGCTTCGGCTGCCATAGGCTTTGCTGTCACTTCACACACAGGCGGTTCTGGGCACGAATTGCCACAGAAACGTCACCGAAACCCAACTTCAGAGGGATTGTGCTTTAGAGCCTCCTAGCCTACTTTGCAAAAAAGTGCATTTCCGAGCCTGAGGCGCAAAATCCCGGCTCCGAGGAGGACGGCGTGGCCCGCGGACGGGGCTGGCAGGGACTTGCAGAGGGCCAGAAAAGCGGGGCGGGGAGGTGGGGGGTCTGTGTGCTTGGCCTTTTTCTGCTGTTGACACAAAGATCTGGAAGATGTTTTCAGTGGATGTCAGGAGCTGAGGTGGATTTGCAAGGTGTTTCTCGATACTCAAGGACAAAGGCTGTAAATTCTTGGGTTTCACTGCCTAGTGCCACCAGACAGAAGAGCGAGCCCTTTAGCTGGTCCTTTCCAGCCCGTGGTCCACCCTGTTAGCCCAAGAAAGGCATCCACACACCAAGAAGCCTGCAAGCAAGGCTTGGCCTTCCAAAATACAAATATAGCTCAGCCCACGAAAAAGGCTGAAAGACAGCAGCAGGATGGCAGAATCTGACTTCCAACCATCGCACGTGCTGGGTCCATTGAGAGAATGTCAAAGCCTAAAATTAAAAGATCCAGTTTAATTTATTTCGCAAGACATCTTGCTGCATCTGTGGAGCCGTCTGACTCTTTCAGGGCAGGGTTACACAGACAGAACCTGACATCTGCAGCAGCAAGAGATGATGAACTAGAAAAAGGTCAGGATAAAATATTATTTTCCGAGATAATTCAGCGTAGGAGCTCTTCACTCGGGAAAGTTCACGTCTCTTGGTTTCAAATCTGGGTCTCAGCACTGTGGTCAGACGTACTCAGCCAAAGACCTTGAGAGGGCCTTTTCTCCCATAATTTTAGCTGTCAAAGCATCTGAGACAGTCATCTGGACCCCTTTAGAATCAGTGAAGAGAAAGAGACACATCTGGAGTGTGATTCACGTCGGCTATTTCAGTTGCCTACCTTCGGGTGAGGTGAGTCATGCCCTAGAAATTACTATTTCTCTGTGTTTAATTGGGTGATGCAGAAGGTTACATTTCCAACATTGCACATTCACCCCATCTACAGTTTGGCCATCACTAAAAACGGGTAACAAAGAACTGGATTTAACCATAATAATCACAACTGGGATAGTCAAATATTAAATCACACTCTCTCGGACAGAGAAGTTTCTCAGCACGCAAAGGCTGTTGTAAATAAAATCATGTTCTTTGTGCCCGCCGGGCAAAAATCTCAGTCTTGTAAATTTAAAATAGTGAGGACTTAGGTATTTGGGAAAAGTGTCCTGCTCGCAAGAAGAGGGAGGCAGCTAGCAGCAATGCCATCGGTGGTGATGTACATTTGGTTTTGACATACCTGAATACTGCCTGTCTTCCAGGTGAAAGCCCTAGCTCCCACTAAAATCAATTGCTCCTGTCAGTTGGTTGTTCAAACTAAAGAGCCCAAAGAAAAAAGTTCCTCGACACTTTGGCCATCTAAGATCAGTGCAGGAGAAATGCCCAAGAGCATTTCTTAACAACAGACCTGAGAACAATTTTTACTGTTTTACGGGAGACTTCACAGCACTGCCAACCACTTGCTGCCTGGAGCGCAGAAAAAACTGTCTCGGGGGCAGAAGCCCGGATCAACTACTGGGATGTTGGACACGGTCTAGTCCCTGCTCGCCACGGGTCACTCTTCACCTCCTAGCGAACACCTCATCACGGCCAAAGATAAGTACCAGGCTAGACAGACGAGGGGCCACTTCTGTGTCCCAGCACCACAAATAAATTGACTTAATGAGGAAAAAGCGCTCAGTAATTCAGTCACAAACTCTCACTCTAAAGCCGCTTATTTAAGACACTCCTAACACCCACGTACAACAGGTGAACGCTTTTACAACAGCAAGTAAAGTCAGTGGAAAGGAATTAAATCATTCCCACTTAAGGGCCGTGTGGATTTTCCTTTCTCTTCTAGTCTGATGTTATTTCCAGGATGGAATGTGGCCACTGGAAATACTCAATTACATCCGAGGTGCTGCCAAAACAAAATTACAACAACAACAAAGGGTAAAAAAAGGTTTCGGAGGACTCTGCAAGTCACAGCCTCCGGGATGCAGTGCTGTCAGCGCGTGCCAGCTTGGAGATCCTGACCCTGGCGCACCACGGCACGCCATGGCAGGGATGCTGAAGGCTGTACCACAGCTAACGCATCGCGGTCCGTCATTGCGAAGCCTCTGCTGAGCTCGCCTAGCTGGGATTGTTGTCACTAGTGTCAGGAAAGCTCAGAAACACCCATCTGGCGAATGAGCCCGACTGTCTCCTCCTTCCCTTGGGCTTTCCAAAGGCCTCAGCCAAAGGAGAGGGATCGTCATTAATGCCACGGGGGCAGCTTCCAAGGAAAACAAGAGAGGAGCTCCAATGTGGTAGTTTGACTCTGGAATTTGCAAAGTTTTTGTCTGGCCACGGCTTTGTGGCACTGCTATCAAGACAAAATAACTCTGCCTGCCAAAGTAAGCAGGAAAATAAAAATAGAAGGAATAACACCCTGTTACATGACAGCGTGGAATCACTCTGCCTAACCCCATTGCTGGAGCAAGTCCGGAGCAGACTCGTTTGACCCAAAGGAGAGGAGGAGGGATGCCGTGAAAGACCCTCCTGGAGCAGCGGGTCCCACGCACCTTGTCACGCCCTATCTCGCGGTCTACACCTATAGCACATCCTGATCAAAAAAGCCCAGGATCACCACCTAGGATGTTTTTCTAAAGTACATTTCAGGAAGTGACCTCTAAACCAAGGTTTACAACTTCTTCCAGGCCACTGCAAGGTTTAAAATCTATCAGTCATGAACCAGCTGTGTCATTGCAAGGGACTTCGCTCCAGCTCTACGAGATGGGGCAGCTTGGAAGAAGAGTTTGGGGAATGGGTGAGCATCTGCCTCCAATCCGGTGCATTTTCCCCAGCTCTTCTCACTTCCAAAGCCATGACGCACAGCTGGAGGCCACTGTATCTGTTCCTTCTCAGCCACTGCTTGCAGTGAGGCAGCCGAGTAGGAAACATGTTTTAGTGAAGTCAGCCCACTACCGCAAAATTTTGCTAAGTATTCCCAACTAATCGACGCTTACTGGCTTCTTATGGACCAACTTGAGAAAGAAATCAGGGAGTTACTGGTCCCTGGAGACTGAAATGGGCACAGAATAGCAGAAATCTTTTCAGGGGGATGATTCGGTTTGAGGCTGGGCCACGCACATCACTATTACCAATCCATACCTCTTCCAGAGATAATCAGCGTTAGCTCATGGGATTCCGCATTGGAGTTTCCAGCACAGAGTTTCTCCCTAGTCCAACATGTACTTAATGAAGAGCCACCTTGCCAAGAAAACTCAAGGAAATCTACCACAGATCACCATCTCCTTGGAAAATTCAAAGTACCTACAAAGTTTCTGGGGCCATGGCCTCTGGGTAAGAGGAATACTGTTAAGGCAAGGATATATTTCTCTACCAGATATTTATTTATGCATCAATAGAATTATAATAGGGAAAAAAAAAAAAGCTCTGGGTCGTTCCCTTTCAAATCAGCATTACACGAACTATGTACTCCTCCACAGGAGTGGTATGGCAGGAACAGCGAGCAGGCTGGGAAGGGGAGATGGAGAAACGCAGGGAGACTGCGCCATTTGTTCCAATTGTTCTTGCACAGACGTGCCCTTTATTCAGACAACATGAAAGCACTGTAAAATAACAATAGCACTTCCCATTGTATTCAACAGGCTCCTCCGTAACGGCAGCAGCCAAAACATCTTCAAACAAGAATATAGAGAGCTGGCACTCAGAGTAAAGAAATCAATGCTCAAAGTAACCCCAGCAGAAGAGGAGACACAAACGACCCGCAAACCCCCAGCCAAACGAGAATACCGCTTTGCTTCCCATGTTCCCAGAAGAAAGGCACCTCGCGCTGCTTTGCCCTCTTGTGTTTTAATGGCATTGCTCCCTCACGAGCAGTAACGCTTGCAACACAGATCGGTAGGGCCGTTAATCACGGGGCCGTTTATTGCAACAGTCATCTTAAAGATCTCCCAAGGAGGGCATTTACAGCTCTGCCGAGATCCACTCGTACGGCTCCCCCATGAAAACCACACCCACGGGACGAGCACGGGAGCGGTTTGATGGGATGCTCACCTGAGCCGCGCAGAGAACAGAAGCCGCAGCCCACGTTTCGGTCCAACATCTCGCTGGTTTTCACAGCTAGGGCGGGTTCACTCAGTTGACGGAGCAGACAAAAAGGAAGCATACCAGAAAATGTCACCCCACCCCGTCACGTTGTACTTTTGCTCTTGCATCATCTCCCAACAGTCCCTTTGATTGTGTATTTATTTTTAAACCTCTCGTCAGAAATGATACAAACTGAATAATGCCAAATCATAGTGAATTCGCTGCACGGCTCACTCACAAAACAAATGGGAGGGCATTTCCACTTGATTTGCTTATTCTCTGAAGAGGTGCAATCACACAAAGGTTAAGCACGAGGCAAAGAATTTCCCTTTCTGCTTTCAAGCCCTTTGATGAATTTGACTAATGGCTGGATTTCAGCTGAAAGAGGCTGATTGGAGTGAGAGAGCCTCTGACATCCCCATATTCTGGGAAGACTGTCACACTTGGTTGGAAGCTTTATATATATATATATATATACCTAAAGGTGGAGCCTCAGTACAGACTTAAAGGTTCATTAGGACTGGGCTATTATATTTTTCATTGATTTAAATTGTCTTGAATAGATATTGCTTGGCACACGTGAAATCACGTGGCCTCATACAGGACACAGTAGTAGACTCCAGGGTACGGTATTAGGCTTATTCTCCACCTTGTTATGGTTACTGTCCATGTCATTCCCATTAATAATAATAGCTGCAACACAGAGCTGCGTACGATAACTGGAGAGCTGAAAGTGCCTATAAAACCAAGGCAGTAATGAGGAAAAGGCCTAGTAACAAGACAGAGTTACCCCAATAAAGCACTGCCCATGCGGTGTTTAATTGGCTCTGGAGCACCGGCGAGCCCTCCGCTTTGATGGTGCATATGTCACCGTAATTGCTTTCCAATCCCTTTTGCGTACTGGGCACATTAAGCCTCCCCTTGCCTGATGACACATCTTTCATGTAGAGTAATTACAAATAACCACTAACCGTAATCTTTTAACTCAGATAAATTACGAGATCGGTTCTGGGACTCAACGTTTAAACTGCTCCGGGGAAAACAGCACCTTTCGTCAAACACGGCCGGAGCAGCCCACGGCATCTTACTGACTCGGGGCCAACACGGGCCATCAGCATGAATCCCTCATTACAGCACATGGAAAACAAACGTCTAAACAGCCTGCACGATCAAACCCTAAAATACCTGTGCAAATCCCAGTCCTCTGACCCCAGAAGGGGCTCCTCGCACTCCTAAACGAATGCCCTAACTGCCTCAAAGACCTCGAGTTGTTCCAGCAATCCTTCCCGTGATCAGAGGGCCAAAGCTGTGCTTTGGTTTATGCCCAGTTTAATCTTACTGGGCCGAGCCTGCAATGCGCCGTATGGGTGGGGGACGCAGTCGGAATCACCAAGCGATGTTTCCAGCGTTAATAAAGCACCGGCCCAGCCCCGCTGCTCGCTGCGGCAGCAAACATTGTGCCAGATAACATCGAAGCACTGTGTGCAGACCACTGCAGGACTTGGGAATTGATACAGTTATCTCTCAATTACCCAAGGCGCAGAAGAATGCGGATAAGCAAAACGGATATTACAAAATATATATAAATTAGGCTCTGGGAACGTACAGCGAGGGGCAAGAGGCTGCCGTGGAGCACTGAGCCGAGGGACTCGGCTGCGCAGAGATCATCCTGAGCATCCCTGTGCCCATGGTGTGGCTCATCCACCACCTCCAAACGTAGGATAACCAATGCTTGACTGGAAACGTCAGGTATGCCAAATCTAGACTCATTTTACCCAAGAAGCCTGTCCTTATTGAAACTTGAAAGTACGAGACTTCTCTCCCACAGAGCAGACTGGCTGACTGCGGGCAGACCGAGTTCATCTGAGCAACTGAATAGTTTTTGCAGGGAGGGCAGATAAAATTGTAATTGCTCTGAGGAACGCAAGAGCGCTTGACGGTTTAGAGATTATTTATTTTAAAACATACATCACCTGTTACTCTGGGTCATGGGAGTTTCCAAAGCAAAAAGGAATTAAGGAGCAAATTACACAAATTACTCCCAGTGGATCGCATTATTCGCACAACACAGCTACTCACGAAGGCAACGGCACACAGATCCGCTCAGCCCAGACGTGGGGTCTTTACCCCTGCGGCTGCAGGAGAACTGCCATCAGCCACCCCAAAGCCGGTGACCGCGCAGCTAAGCCATCCCAGCCCTACTTAGCAGGGGGAATGGTGCACACGCGGCTGCACACGCACAGGCATGTACACCAGGGCTACCACGAGTAGCAACTTCACTTATGCAGAATGAGGCATTCGTAGTTTATTTCAGAAATTAGTACAGCGACAGGACCAGAACTAATGAAAGCGTAAGTAGATACTTTGTCCTATAAAAGCTGACACAGCTGGCCAGATTCTAAAAATCATGAAAGGAAATTAATTCAAACGTAGGGCTGTTAATACAGAACAGAAACATTACTCCTGGATGGCCAAGTACAAGGAACAAGCAGTAAGAGCCCTGACGTGATATCAATCACCGCAATGTGTTTTAAACCACCTTTTAAAAATGAATCAGATGCCTCGATTATGTCATGTTAGACCACAACACAGTAAAACACATCTTCAGTAACAGACTTAGTAATGCATAACTCCCATATATTTGGTATTGTAGTATGGTGCCAAAATGATAACACTCCAAAAAAAAAAAAGATTTTTAGCAAGTGATGAGAACTTGGAACTTAAGAAGTAGTGGCTGTTGTTAGTGCAAATCAGTGCCCAGGCCGGACTGAAGTCCGGATGAATGTATTACACTATTACACCCACCGCTCAGGCTCCCCATTTGCTGTTCTGATCGCTTGATTTCTTGGTGTAAGCCACCGCAGCTCACGTCTAACGCAGCCAAGGAGCGGCTTTCTTGGCAGACAAGCACAAGGAGGGGAATGCCATCTACAAATTGTTTTGCAGACCTGAGCTTACAGAAAAGTGTAATTCAATGCAAGCTCAAAGGGAGCAATGGCTGGAGAAACAGCACACGGCCCCCAGAAACCACCCCTGGCTTCGGGTGACTTTGCGGGGGCAGTAACAGCCCCAGCGCAGCCGGCCGACTGCCAGCCAGGCCGGTGGAAAGCAGAGCCTGCCCGGCTGCTCTTGTGCAAACCAAGAGCCATCCGGTGAAAATCCCATTGCTTCTGTCTAAGGCAGCAAGAGAAAAAAACAGGACGAGCACCCAGAATAAGAAATGGCCAGACGAAGCCTCTGGCCCCTAAATTATGATCTTCAAGAGAATTATTCCAGCAAAATCACAAGTCTTCCTCACATTTTTCAGTATTACAGCAGCTGGACCAAACAGCGCAGAGAGGCCTCCTGAGCTCAAAGGCAACACCCAGGCGACCGGCCTCTGCTAGCCACCACGCCACGCGTGCAATCAATAACGCCACGCAACAAACGCGGTAAGCCAGAGCTCGAGTCGTTAGAGCAACCACGTCTTGCATTTACATCTCACCTTTCATCCGTGTCAACTCCCCAGAGGGCAAACAGGCAGGACTTAAAAGGAAGCGACGTAAAGCAGCTTCTCCCCTTGAGACGCTCGTTCGTTGAGCCAAACCCCCTGGTGTCCCCCGGCTCTCCAGGCCCTGAGCTCGCAGCCGGGGTCAGCACAGCGCCCTGGCTTGGCCTCACCTTCTCAAGAGAATCTCTTGCTATGTGCACTGCATCGCTCACAGACTTCGAACGCATTTAACACACTCAGCGCAAACCCTGCCGTGACCACTGCTTTCGGGGAAGCAGCACCCGGAGCAAGGGAAGGAAGAGCGGCGGCACAGCGGGGTGTGTATCACAGCACGTACCTTTGCTCCCTTGGTTTCAACAGAGAGATACCAGGCATCTGCCATGATCCTCTTACTCCCATCCAACTGACTTTGCATTACCATAGGTTTTTCCTGCTAAAAGCTCCATGGACAACCGCGCATGTAAAAGGCTGCCTCGTCAGTAGGGTAATAAATTGATGCCGGTTGAATGTGCATAACTCTCTTGCAGATTGGCATCAGACCCTGTAAGCCTATTACACGGATTGGCCAGATCACTAAGGGGATATGCAGCCTTCCACCTCTAAGCTGCTTTTCTCAATTCAGGTTAGGAATGAATGAAAGTCACTGTCTGATGGCTTCTCAGATTTTATGGAAGATCGCCACAGCCCAAACGTCCTCTCTAACGGAGTAATTCAAAGCAGACACTTGCCACAACCATCTCCCTCAATTGGACTGCGGCTTGGATCTACACTTCTCGGCCTCTAATTAAAACAGGGTGGAAAGCCCCGAATACCAGGTCTTTTTTCAAGTCATCAACACGCGTTCTGAACCATGAGTTATCACCACAGCCTCCCGGGCTGCTCAGGGAGACAGCAGCTATCTCCGTGGCACAGCGAGAGCGCAGCCTCCGGCACCAGCGTGCTCCTGCGCTCCCTCGCCGCCCACCTCCCACCCCGCAGCTGCCTTGCAGCCAACGCAAGCCCAAAGCGCCCCGCACTGCACCCAAATCCCCGTGCAGGTCAGAGCCTTGGCAGGAGCTACGAAAGCCCCGGAGCAGGTAACAAGAGCTTTGCCCGAGCACCTGTTAAGAGTGAGTCAAGCCGCTGCCATGTTGTTTCTTATTTTAGTTTGTGCAAAACGCTGCTGCCAAAGCACAGCAGAGAGCAAGGCATGATGTGCGGCTGGGCTCCACCATGCCAAACCAGTGTCGTCTCGCTGCTGTTGCGTAACCGGCCGACTTCTTCCCCTCTCTCCAGGTCACGCTGCACAAGACACGTGCAAGTCCCGTCCCTCTCTGTTCCACCTATCCTATTCACAAAACGCCACGTTTGCTGTCTAGTATAACAAAATTATCACCTGGATGGTGCTGAAGGAAACGGTTACGTACCAAGATAATTCTATTCAAAGTCTAGAGGGCAAAGTTGTCACAGATGAAATATCATTGTCTATTATCTGTTGGCAAACGCAGTACATAATGGCAGCCACTCAACTTAATGGCTTACATTCCAGCTCCTTCAAATGAGCCCATCACCACTGTATGTAATCACAGTATATATTTAAAAGTATAATTTCCATCCAAAAAGACCATAGCTGGAGCAATATGACTCATACAGTTCCCCGTGCATCCGAAAGCATGTCATGAAGACTGGGAATTTGCGAGCCCGTTACCATCTGCGTACAAATTAGGCCATGGCCACGACTCTTCAAACCGGTCGACAGCAAACCCCCTCTGACATAAACGGCAGTTTTGAGGCTGCCGAGACCCGAAAGCCAGGCCCTTCGCCTCTGTGCCCAAGACGTTAACGTTCTCTGAAGCTGTACGTGAAGTAAAGGGATATAAATATCAAAGAGAAATGCAATGGAATTAAAAGGCATCCCTCCCCATATACCTATTCCAACACTTCATCGCTGAATAGTTATAGCTGCAAACTGGGTTTCATTTGTGCCGTAACAAAATCATCTCCACAGCATAATTAGCGTGTTCCTGTTAAAATGGGTCCAAATGCACGGAAAGAGGCATGCGAAAAGCAAATATGATTTGTTTTTCAAGACAACGTGATCCTTTCCCTGGCCATTAGATTCGATTCATTAAGGAACAACAAGAGCCAAGCAAACTATTTGCAGCGCACGTTTGCTGATTTTAGCAGCCTTTCCTCCTTGGTGAATTACCCACGAACGGATTGGTTTTCACATTGTTATTTTTTACCTGCTATGATTTGACAACCTTTTTAAGTCTGACTTGGCTACGCGTTGCTCACAAACTATCTGTTCTGTAACTACTCCTTAAAACAGTGATTATTCCTAATTTCCTTAATGGATCAATTAAGTCACCTGGCACTATTTTGTTCGTGGACTGACTACAGCAGTCACACACAATTTTCAAGACAGCTGAACAGAACACTCACACGAGCAGATATTTGCACTAGGATTTGCAACACTATCTTAAGACAAACATCTGAGTTGTCTGAAGGGGTTTCGAATGAATAATTTTCTGCGTTCTTCACCTACCTCTAGAAATAATGCTCCAGCTGTTCGTGGAACAGTTCCTTTTTCTTACTTAGGTAAAACGAAGGTCACGCAAGTAGAAGAAAAACTTGCACATCCCCAACGCCCTACAACCACAAAC
Source organism: Steatornis caripensis (assembly GCA_013398225.1). Lineage (NCBI taxonomy): Eukaryota > Metazoa > Chordata > Aves > Caprimulgiformes > Steatornithidae > Steatornis > Steatornis caripensis. The sequence continues at coordinate 606,834 of VZSC01015422.1, forward strand.
ATCTACACAAACGCATGCGTACCTGGTCAAGGTCATTAACCAGTCAAAGAAAGAAATACAGCTGTCAGGTTAAGGGGAGTGAGTAATCACCTAGTGCATCATTGCTGCGACAAGCACCCCAGGACACAGGCTGGAGTCAGAACATGTCCTTCGCAATTAATCACTAATCAGGACGTGTTACGACAAAGTCGTCAAACAGCAACTCTAAAGGTGAACCACAATGTTACTTTTAGAACACCTACGCTTAAAAAGAAAAAAAAAAGTCAACTCTCAAATGTGAGGGGAAAGGCAAACGGAGTGTATATAAAATCCATACCAGCCTCTGGGTGGAAAACATCCAACTCATACTGGGGCATGATTCACCCCAGAAGAACTGGCAGCAGTACCGCTCGTGCAAAGCTAATCCCTGGCCGCGTGGGCTTTGCTGGTATGGAAGATCTTTCCCTTCCCTGGCTTTTCCCATTTCATTGACCTATAGAGGCCTGGAGCAAGCCCTGGTTGCTTTGTATGAAAATAACAGGGCACTGCCTGTGCCGGTCCTCCCTGGCTCCCCGCACAGAGCTCCTGCTTGGGCCAGACTCCCTATCCCCTATGTGCTTGGGATAACCGTTAGAAACGCAGTCATGCGTAGCAGTCAGGTAACACCCAACCCGCATGCTGAGCACTTAACAGTCATGGTTAGTACTTGAAGGAGCATGTTAAACGCAGGCCCTGCTCTTGCTTCAGAGTTCAGAAACGGTATTCAAGAGCACAGGAGGATCACGGACACTTAGGCGCATACTCTGCAGAAAAGCAAACGACTCCTCAGCGCCTATCTTTGAAGCAATCTAAACTTTCTCATTTCCCCATAATACTATTCTGCCTAATTGTGTTTTGAGCACAGTCGTCTCGTTTGTTCTGTCAGGCTCTGCCCTTGCTCAAGTGAATAGTGACACCAAAGTCATGAGAACATCTGCAAGCCTACGCTCATCGAATACGCTGGGTTCTTCCTTCAAGGAATACGTATCCCCAGTATCTGATGTCTCAGCCAATTTCAATGCCGCTTTCCATTTTTAGAGGAAAATTTTTAGAGCAAAACTAGCGTAAAATATGAACGACAGTCCAGGAAGGATGCTACACCCAGGTACTGACGAATCTGAGTGTGCACGATGACAGCCCAACTTGGATTTGGATTGAAACTTGCCCAAATGGAGCTGTCATGGTTGAGGCTGGTAGAGTCCGTTAGCCCCGATGAATTCTCATCCAAGGATCTGCTCAGGCTCAGCTTCAGCTATACTATATATTAGTTGCTTGGTAAGAAATCTACACTCAATTATATCCAGTATATAATTACTATTCAGTTCAGAAATAGTCTTCCTGACTCAGAACGCTTAAAGGATTAAGGTTTTCCTGACTCAGAACGCTCCAACTGCCTGATTTGGTTTTGTTCTATGGTCCACTCAGAGAGAAAGAAACAGGAAAGATGTAACATGATCTGTCTCTCATAGGTTTCCACTGCTACCGCATACCTCACACCTCCTATAGCACTGGCACGGAAAGAATACATTATTCTACTCATAAATTTTCAGATTACTTCTTATGGCTAGTGTTGATCCAGATGGCAGCTGCCTTCATTCAAAACTGCACAGTTGGAAGAGCCAAGGAGTGTATCCAAAGGGAAGAAGTATGGAAAAGAGGTGATGCAGCAGAGAAATTTGACCGTGGTGGCAACACATATGGCCAAAGGGTGCAACGTGCAACAGTGCAAGTGGCAGAGTGGTCAAGTACAATGGGAAAAAAACCCCCCTTCTTACTATTTCCTCCGTAATAGGTAGAATCAGGGAGAACCTGGACATCTCAAAAGCATCGAAAGATTTTTCCTTGGGTTTATGTCTGGACATGGAGAGATGTCGAGACAGAGTTCAGCTCCAGCTCGAAGGAGTTTGGCTTTGAGGCTGCGGTTCAGCTGAAGACAGACACAGAGGTCCTCTCCCATGAGCTCCGCAGTCACGGGACTTTGCCATTTCCTTGCCTGTGAAGCACCCTGGCTGGTGGGAGCCCAAACAGTAACAGTACCAACATAAGAAGATGAATTCAGCTTGAGAGACTTACAAGCGGGCAGGAGGTGGCTGGTTCAAACGCAACTCTAGAGAAGGTCCGAGATCTCAAACGTGTGCTGGATGATTACACAGCGCAAGTCCTCAGACCTAATACTTGGTAGAAGAGGCTGTCCAAAGTCTGCTACTGCCTCATAGGAGAGCACGTCATTTCCACAGTGACACGATGGGGAAAAAAACCAAGATAATTTTCCCTCCAGTTCAGTCGCAGTCCTTGNCTACTGCCTCATAGGAGAGCACGTCATTTCCACAGTGACACGATGGG
>VZSC01015423.1:0-23464 GCA_013398225.1 Steatornis caripensis
GGCTGCAGAGGAATATCAGCTCCGGCCACATCCTCCACCTCCTTCTTCACTGGCTCCATGTATCTGCATAGGTGTTCCTCCCACCTCCCCCTCCTTCCTCTGCTGCAGGTCTCCATGACTGCTTCATTATCGCAGAGGCTCTAAATGGCCCAGCCTCAGCCAGAGGTGGGGCTGCCTTGGACCTGGGGGAGCTTTGAGCAGCTTCTGTCAGGGGCCACCCGCCCATGTAACCCCTTCCCCTGCTACCAAAGCCCCACCCCACAGACCCAACACAAGCTGTATAAAGTTTACTCAACATGTCTCTGTTGTATTGCTTATGAGTGCAAGAACTAGGAGATCATGTCCATGAAAATAAAAATGTTGATTTAAATGATTTTGTTTCAGCTGTAGTAAAGTCTACATCTTCTGCTTAATCATAAGTGCTTAAAATGTACACCAATAACTCCCATGAATTAAATGTTACTAAATATTTCTTAGCTGAGTGTAGCTCAGTATATGCAGTAAGAAGATGGATTATCTACATTCTAGTTACTATCCATGTCTGTATTAATCCAGAGTAATTACTTTAGTCTGATTTAATAAACAAAATTTGAAAATATTTGCAAGAGTTAGACAGTTTAAGAAAATCTGTCTTCTTATTTACGGAGTACTCCAGCTTTTCTTTGCAAACCAAAATGTCATCAAGTTTCTCCCAATATAAAAAGTTACTTTAAAACTTTTGGATATCTCTGAAGAATAATCCTGTTTTGTTGTTGGTTTTACTTAATAGGTGGAAGCAAATATTTTCTGTCAAGATTCATAGCAATACTACTTCATACAGTTCCTTCTTCCATAGATCTCAAAGGTCTTGCTAATGCATTCTCACAACAGATCTTTGGGAATCTTTACTTCCAATTCATTTGAACACAGAGAAAGTGTAGATTCAAAGAATCTTCTTTAAGAACAAAAAACATTTTGGACAATGAGAAAACCCATTGTAATCTTGAAAAGCCCTTCATCATGGCTATCAAATGCTTGAGAGATATATGTTCTGCTGGCACCAACATTTTGGATCATGATATTCTCTAGGTACACAAATACAGAAGTCTAAATCTAGACAGACACTCCATTTTGAGAGGTTTAATAACCCATTTCCCACCTCAGTTCTATTGCCGACCAACTATATGCAGAACTGCAACAAAGCATCACCTAAAATGGCAGCAGCCCTTGATTTAGTAGGCTTTGTAAGACACACCTCACCCACCTAATTTCTGCACAGACATGGACAATCCCAGTCTCTTTCATTCAAAGATCTGGTGTCAAGGAGGAGGTGACTAGTATTATATACCATAGTAACACATCTGGGTAGATCAATCACTTATAAAATATTAAACCTGAATTCCATTCTCTTANTGCAACAAAGCATCACCTAAAATGGCAGCAGCCCTTGATTTAGTAGGCTTTGTAAGACACACCTCACCCACCTAATTTCTGCACAGACATGGACAATCCCAGTCTCTTTCATTCAAAGATCTGGTGTCAAGGAGGAGGTGACTAGTATTATATACCATAGTAACACATCTGGGTAGATCAATCACTTATAAAATATTAAACCTGAATTCCATTCTCTTCACTAAATATAGACATTTACATCTAGAACTCATCCATTTGGGAAGTGTGCACTAGCCACCCAGGCACAGGATAAAAATGGGGGAACGGGTCAAAGGAGACTGCGTAGATTGCAACATCCTTCATTCATTTTACTGAAACATTCATTTCTGTGCATTAGCTCAGCAAAATTCACTATTTGGGGAAAAAAATGAGCAAGCTGATGCCTGATTCTGTAGTCCAGTGATTAGGACACTTGGCTGTGGTCTAGGACACTACAGTACTTTCATTGCAAGGCACACCTTTTCCTGCAGTTGTCAGGAAACTTCACGAGTGAGGTTAAAAATTTTAATTAGCTTGCTAATCCATAGAGTATTCATGTATCCGTTTACTTTAGTTTATGTAATTACATTAATTAAAGCCTCATTTATACTAACCTAACCACCTAACTGTCTAGCTGAATTATGAAACAAGTAAGTATGGATATTCTTCAGTGTAAAAATGAACATGGTTCATTTTCTTGTTTCAGTCAGGACTTAGATCATTTTTTTGCTGTGAAATCAGGAGCTTCAGTTCTGTAAAGCCATTAACATATGCCCAGTCTTCAACTTTTGCTCAAATTCCTCTTCATTCACTAGATAGCTTTGGCGTATGTTTAAAATTAAGGTCATATTAAAACCTTACTGTTTTAGAAGAAAGCTAAACACACACATAATACTGCTCTGAATATCAATACATGATTTCTGCAGCTGTAACAGTACATTGTTAAAGCAAATATCTACTTCCCAGATCCATACTAATGTTAATCTACTAATAAAAATATGCAATATTGACAGTAATTACTTTGCTTTTACTTTTACACTTTTGCTTCTTTGGTATGCTAATTCAAACATCATTCATAAGTATTGAAACCAATTCAAGCCTGGAAGCACACAACTACAGGTATTTGTGCTTCTGATAAACTTCCTCCATACTGATAAGGCAAAACTTGCTATATGAATTATCATACTTAATTAGATGTTTTAATTATTAGGATAATCAGAAAAACTTTGAACCAGTTCTAGTATTTTATTGAAATATTTATCTAAACACATTTTTGCCCTATTAATTTCTATTAAGTAGAGAACAAATACTTGGTTTGACTCAAGTCATATGAAAAGCAATAACGTGCTTCTTGAAGTATAAGAAACTTGATCAAATATATTTAACCTCAACAAATAGTTGTCAAGATGTATTCCTCTTTCAGTACTTCATTACGTACTATAGAGAATATTCTACTCACCAAAAGCACTTAAATAGATATGTAATTCAGAAATGTTATATAACCTGTTATTCACCAAAATACAAGTGACATAGCTCTAGTTGAACTGAGAACAAGATCTAGAGAGAATCCAGTATTTCTAATAGAAAGAAGTTAGAAGTGTTTAGTACTTTAACAATGAGCACCACAGAAATCTCTTTTAAATAAATAAGGTAGGTGAAATATGACACAAAATTGGTTTCCAGGAGGAGCAAAAATCAGACTGCATCTGCTAGATAATACCACATAATACTGAAATAATGGAATGTATTGCATTTGGAGGATCTTTTTTCTCCCAGATTATTCACTTTGCAGGAGTGCTTCACCGAGGAATCTTGGCTTCTGTGCCAACCTATGCTCAGAACTACAGGAGACAAAATCAATTTATATATGCATTATGAAGAGCAATGGAAAATACAGACACTGAGCTAGTTCGGGAGCTATGAACGTTCTTGATATGCTGCAATGGTGTGCAATATATCTTGCATTACACTACCTAGAAAAAGACTGGTAGCTGGGGAATTCCATTTGACTGACAGGACAATCTGCACAGACAAGACAGGAGATGAAACAAAACTACAGAATGACAAAGCAAAGTGGCTAAGTTTGTCTATCATCTAGACAATATCATAACAAGGAATAAGACCAATGTCTCCAGTTGATTTCCCAGAACTTAAGCTGTCTCCTCGGTCTTGTAATGAGATATGAGAGGAAGAGGCAAGGCTATATCATAAACTTTTGGAAAGATCGCTAGGGATTTGCTTCTTTGTTTGGAAATGCTTACCTCTAACCATGTCCTTTACCTTACAATATTCAGAAAGACAGAAGTAAATCCATCTTGTTTGTGGAGATACTTGTGTGATACATACACACACATGCAGAAACACACAACTAAAGACTCCAGGTCGAGGGAGGCGATCCTCCCCCTCTACTCTGCCCTGGTGAGGCCGCATCTGGAGTACTGTGTCCAGTTCTGGGCTCCCCCGTTCAAGAGAGACAGGGAACTACTGGAGAGAGTCCAGCAGAGGGTCACAAAATTGATTAGGGGAGTGGAGCATCTCTCTTATGAGGAAAGGCTGAGAGAGCTGGGTCTGTTCAGCCTGGAAAAGAGAAGGCTGAGAGGAGATCTGATCAATGCTCACAAATATCTAAAGGGTGGATGTCAAGAGGACGGGGTCAGACTCTTCTCAGTGGTGCCCAGCGACAGGACAAGGGGCAATGGGCACAAACTGGAACACAGGAAGTTCCACCTGAACATGAGGAGGAACTTCTTTACTGTGAGGGTGACAGAGCACTGGAACAGGCTGCCCAGAGAGGTTGTGGAGTCTCCTTCTCTGGAGATATTCAAAACCCGCCTGGATGCATTCCTGTGCAACCTGCTCTAGGCTAACCTGCTTTAGCAGGGGGGTTGGACTAGATGATCTCTAGAGGTCCCTTCCAACCCCTACCATTCTATGATTCTATGATTCTATGACTTCAAGTAAGCTTTTAGCAATGGTTTTAATTCAGGGTCCTTAATGTCATATTGCAAGTATATTTAACTAATAGGGAAAATTGAGTTGCCGTTCTGAAAGTCTTGTTGGCCATGGTATTCAGATGGACAGGAGAATGACACAGAAGTACTTTTCTTCTTCTCATAAGCTGAAAGCAAATTACAAAGCAATTTTAGTGTGACCTAAAGTAGAAATTAGGCAGACATAAAGATCACTAATTCTCAGCACTGGAAAATATAATACATTTTTACGTAATTTCCATTAAAGCTATTTCAGTGAAGAAAGTCCTGGAAAGTGTCATGCAAGCTTGCAGTATAGCTATCTCAATAGATGTCTTGAAAATTCATTGTCCTTCTATTAATATAAGTTTGAATTATCGTAACTAACTTCAATGTGACTACCTATGTGTTTATAGCTATTGGATCAGAACCAAAATGTTCACCATGTTTCAGGACAGACCACAGGCTGGACAAACAACAGGAGGTGACTTTGTTACTAAATGTTCTCCTGAAATAACAAATTATGACTAACAATAGCGTTAGTCAAAACAAGCAGCTTGACATTCCTATCCATTAATTAGCAACTGACAAGCAATTCCAAACAGCATGTATTTGCAAAGATTGGTACTAATAGTGAAAGTTTATTCTGTTCTGAGTGTCATGAGTGGTTGATTCATTTGGCACCACCAAAATAATGTTACACTAGAAGCCCTACTAGTATGGACCTTGTTCATCAGGGACTTATATGCCATTCTTTCTGGAGGGAGTACCTTGCTGGGAAATCGGGATTTCCCATTAAATTTACAAGTAAAATCACTGTGGGGAAAGATAGATATTTGCCAATGTACTTAGAGCATTTTCTTTCTAAAGTGGATCAAGCTTACTATATTAAAACCAGACATGGCAACTAACTTTAGAAAGTATTCTTCAGTAAGAGCCATCTTTTAAATCAACCATTGTTAACCATGTTAATAGATATTTAGATTGTGAAATGAGTAATTAATTGAGGATATTTGTTATCTTTCTTACATTGATGTGTTAACTGGAATCATTTAATGTGCAGTTCCTGCATAGTTAGATATCTGTCTGCCATAAGCATGAATGGTTCTTTGCTCCTTTGTATTTCTGCTTTTTTTAATGTGTCAGTAATAGTAACACTGCAGTTCCTCTTAAATTATGAAACAACGATGCTCAGAGAGCAAACTTGACTGCAGTAGCTGATTTTTTGTTTTCATGAGTAAGATATCATGGGTGTGTGTGAGAGGGATTCAGTTGTTCCGATTTCTTTTTTTACTAGTAAACTGAATTTGCTGTTTATGCAATTACTGATGATATCTTGCGAAAGAAACTAAGTGGGGCCAGGCTCAAACACTGTCCCATGATCATCATTTAATTATTTACGTGTTCGCTAGAACAGACTTGACCTGAGCCAAATAACATAGTCCCAAACTATTTAAGGGCATGATCAGAGGGACAATGCAGGGGTCAGTAAAGGGTACGGATGAAGCCAGCGTATTTGTTAGAAGAAGAAAGTCTAACCAGCTAGGCTTGAGCTATGCTCCACCATGTGGTTTCAGGGAAGATTATCTTTCTATGGGAGATGTGCCACTTGATTAGAAAGGTCAGGACTGAGCTGTAGTAAGTCTAGGGTAAAACACTAATATCTATGCTGACAAAAGTTAAAAGGAGAATAAGGTGAGGGGTGGGGGAGGAAACTGCTCTAAGCTGTCTGTGACCAACAGAGGGGAATTCTGCAGAGCGGATTCTATGGAAAACAGCCGAAGTGATCAACAAGAATACAGTATTGAAGCCTACTGTCTCTCATGGGCTACAACTGGTCTGAGTATGTGGAAGGCAGAGCTCACATTGCCTGTATTATGGACATTTTGGATGATAATGGGATCTGGAAAGTCTGTAAACATTTTATAGGCATGCTTAAACCTTGGCAGTTTTACATCAATGTGTCTAGGCTTGCAGCTGTATTGAGGCATGACTGAAATGTACCTTAAGGAGCTGAAAGACCACTCAGGGATACTCTAGCTCTTATTCAAAATTGGAGGCTCTTGTACTTCACTCAAAGTCTCCTGCAGCTTCCTCTACTTATTTATCTTGTCCATTCTGGAAGGAACTAGATCAAAGTAGATTAAAGGTGACACAAACCCTTTTGACTGGTTTAGACCAGTGTATTTACAATACCAGTGTATTCCAAGGAGGTACCTGCAGGGCTGTGATATGCATTAAACAAGTACTGAGGAGATAGCCTCATCTTTATCAAAAACTCTCTACTTCTGGAATAAAAACAGATGTCTCTTTTACTACTTATATTATCTCCGACATGGTTAAGAGAAAAAGAAAATTAAAAAAAAAGGATATCACAGGCAGTTAACTCACACTGGAAAAATGGGATGAGTGAAATGGAGTTGACACTGTAAAGTCTGACTCAAACAAGCATCAGTATTGCAACTCCTGCAAAAAGTGTAGTGAGATCATTAATAGCCAATAGCAGTCAAAAAGGACTGCAGTTCTAAATTGTATAACAGTAAGCATTTCCATTAATTTTGTGATATCCATCATGTCCTGAGGAGAGTCCAGAGACTCACTGTAGGCATGTTATGTGTTGTTATTTGGAAGTTCAGATGCTAATTTTCAGATAGTGACTGACTGAAGAACATTTTTATTCCATCTGTAAATCAAAGTGCATCAGTGTACGTAATCATCCAGTTAAAATTACTCTTCATCAGATAATAGTAGTACTACTAAATAAGTTACTTTTGTCTTCTGAAAGGAAAAGCTACTTTGAAAAGGTCAAGTAATTATAACCTACAAGTTGGTTATAGCAGATACTTCCTCTACAGGTATGCTTTAAAAGTATTTTATATCTTTCAGACATCCATACACCACATAATTTCACATATAGTAATGTTGATTAGTGTCATATATTCAGAATACAGCTTACCTCAATGTTTTTAGATGTCAGTTTCTGGATACTTTTTTCTATGAGAAGCTTAGAATTGTCAGAAGAATGTCTTCACTGTAAAGGACATATACTTGTCATTATTTACTTTTATTAAATATAGGGCCTGAATGTTATGTGCAGCTTAATCTGTCACTTATTTAATATTCAGTCAAATATGGTGAATTCAGCTCCACTCAAGAGAAAAGTTTTATATTGACAAAAGGAAGAATGAGAATGATTTTTGTCAACCAGTCTACTATGTTTCAGTCAGTCATGTTGTTAATGGCAGCAATTCATCTCCTGTCAATTAGTTCTACAAATACACCAATGCTCTCAAGTTTTTGAGACTCCAGTAAGAATGGGAGATGCATTACTTCTGTCATGTGTACAATAAACTGTTTCAGACAGATGGCTAATTTCTTGGCTTAAAGTTCAACACTAGAAAATTAGGAATGTCCTGTTAGTTTTGGTTTCACTGGCATATGTGATATTTTTTGTTTCTATCAATGATTCTTTTCATGGTTATTAAAATAAGAATTTATGACTGTCAACATCCCATGTGTGCATTTAGAAATTTGGTGCCAAAAAGAGTATATTCATTTACTGCAATAGTAAGAGTCTTTCATAACCAAGACAACTAACTTTAAAATGATTCATCGTTATCAGAGAAGATAAATTTCTATGGGATTTTCTCATGTGATTGTGGTTAGGGTTCAGTGGGCAATCATATTATAAACCAAGGTCTGTGCAGGCTTATGCATCTCACCGTTTTGACTTACTGTGAGCCAAGACTGTGCTGGCAGATCATCTGTATTTGCATGTATCTACACAGGGGGACCCAAATTTAAAAAATGCTGAAATCTCTCCAGACCAGGAATTGGTGTGAAATGCAATTAACACCTCCCCCTCAATGCCACTTATAGACTATGTATTGCCTGAGCTCCAACCCAATGTGTAAAAGCTGATTAATGGTAAATCCACCTTCCGTGGTCCTCTTTAATTCAACAGGGACAATCATTAATCGTTAAGTCATCCATCACTGATGGCTGTCCATCATCTCAGCCTCAGGGCTACTCTGGGAATATAACACAGGTGTACCCGGAGGACGTTTCATTCCAGAATGACAAGACATTTAAACTGTCATCATTCATATTACAGTGATGAAGAAACTCTCCAGGAAGGAGGGGGAAGTGGGAAAACAGAAAAAAAAAAGAGCTTTATTGCAGGTGCACTTGTGTAACAGATGTGGAAACACAGTAACTGCTTTCTAGGTAGCTGCCCACTATATGAGTACTCTTCTGTTGCTCTGTCCTTAAAACCCTGAAGTTTTAAACAGAAGGTGCTTAAAATTCACTTGCTGTGTCATTCAGATTCACAGTGCATGGTCTGGTTTTGACAGCTGTTGAATACCACAACATTTGATCTGATGTTCCCACAGGTAGAGGTTCAGAACTTTTGTCCACAAAAAAAAAAAAAAAAGCATTCTTCGTAAAACAACCAAAAGGTTGTTGCAGAAAAGGGTCCACTTATGTCAGTTCTAAACTTTAAAACAAAGATTTGAGAAAAGTTCGGAGTAGCATGTCTTGATCTCTCAAAATGAAGACTTCATTATTTCATGAGAAATAACATTTTAAAAAACATAACTTCGTTCATACTGAAAGTTAGAAGTTGAAATCAAAACACAATACTGTAAAATTACTAAAGCGGTTCTTTTATTTTGACCTGAAATGGATGGTTTACACTTCTGATTTGAGAAAGCCACTAAGATTTTCACTTGAAGTTCTGTTTCAGCATTTTTTTCCTCTTTTACCATGATATTTTCCAACCAACTTTGCTCTTTGATCACAAGTTGGAAGTTTAAGCAGTAGTTTTGGAAAACCTTTGCTCCTGAACATTTACGTGATGACAGTTTCTTGAACATGAGAGGTGCTGTTGAGTAAGAGCAAATGAAATACCTGTATAAATTAAATTTCAGCAACCATGAATTATATTAGTCTTTGTGCAAATCTCCACATTTTTGGCAATGGAACTCCAGTCTGTGTCTAAGAACCCCAGTGAAGTCTTTAACCTTTTGTGATGAAATGCCAGTCAACCATGCTAAACGGAATAGTGGGCAGTCATCAGATGAAAATAAATGTTCAATAATATGAATGAAAATAAATGTGGAATAAGATGATTAAGTTCATTTTAATCTGTGTCATCCTTATGAATTAAATCACTCTATGACCTGTCCTGAACATAGAATGCATATTTCTGCAAACCTAGAAAATCAAACACCGGCATTTTCAAAATGCCAATTGGGCAATAAGATAGTTGTCTAAATGAGTTCTCCTCTCCTTATTGAGCTTGATTTCTAATACAAGAAAGCATGACAGGACATTGCTATTGGTTTGCTCAGAATTGCTATTGGTTTGAATTTTTAGTATTAGTGGGAGGTGATTTGAAAGCAGATCAGAGCCTTGAGGAAGATTTTGACTGATTTTGCTGAGATGATGATCAAGGATCTGTTATGCTTTCCAACATCTATCTTTCTGCACCTAGCTATATGCTGAAATTTGAAAGCCAAACACATTCCTGAAGCAGATACCGGTATGTGAATATTTCTTCTCTCCTACAGGAGGCCACATTTCCACAAAAAAAATATACATGTATTGAGGTTTCTGAAAACAAGAAAAATAAGCAACTGAGTAGATAATGCGAAAACTCTATACCTTTGGAGAAGGAGAGCTGTATGTAGTTACCAGCTTTAAATAATCAAACATTTGAGTGACAGATACTAATTATTACCTTAGAAAAGCTTACATACCTATGTCCATTAAGTTGATCATATGAAATTTAAAAAACAGGGCACGCTTAAATTTTGACATTTTCACAAATTATTCTTTGCAATTTTTAAGGATTTTTTTCTGTTTAACTCTTAGGAATATCTTGGTTTTGCTTTGGTTTCAAACAACGAATAATGGACTGAAAATGTCTGTGTGAATCTGCTGACAAGTTGGAGCAGTGTTAGGTTTAATCTGGAATGTTGAGACTGGGATGGAAGGTACATGGACTGTTTTGTGGATTTGAGGCTTGGGGATAGATGTCAAAGTGGAAGACTTATCCCCTGACATGACTGTGTACTGACACAATTAAAGCACCCTAGAAGCAATCAGTACAAAAACTGTTGGCAAGTGCAGGCATTCAGTGCAATCCATTCAGGCAGCAGAGCGTTCCCAGCATTCAGAAACCTTTGCAGTGTTCAGAAATGAATCAATCAATGGTAGACCATGCATGAAAACACATATTCACTACACAGAAATAAAGAATAGGAAACAGATGGAAAATCAAAGCCGTTCCCTTCCATTTGAGTTCTTAACCAAAAAGACCAACAAATGCAACCATTATAAGCTTGCTGTAAAAGAAACAGTGATCTAAAGGAAAGCATTGGTTGCTATCTAAGGGCAATACGTGGGTAAAAGTGTTTATCTGATATGTATAAAAAAGCTTGTTGCCTATTCCTTTTTTTCAAGAAGTGATGTCATAATAGTCAAGCCTCTGACAGAATGGGCATTGTCAGCAGAAACTAGAAATGATAATTCAAGACACCATGACACTTTCATGTAGAAGCTCAGCCAAGAAAATACTGTCATCTCTTCCAAAGCACACAGCTATTTATCTTCAGTCAAAAAATAAAAGAAACTGACAGGAGAGGAAAGACTGTACGATATAAAAATATTTCAAAAATACAGCGGTAGTGAGGTAGAACATTTTAAATTATGATGAAAAGGAGGAACATTACTGTTGGAATGGAAATGGCCATGTTAGGTCCACATTAACAATACTACTGCTTTAAGGGTGAATCTTTATGCTAGCATTTTACCAGGGAATAGAAATTCTACCCTCTTTTCTGCTCATATTTCATTCATTTGCATTACCAGTAAAAAGGGATACTGCTTAAACCTCATGAGGTGTTTATATATAAGATTTGTGAAATACATACATTCAGGTTAGCTCTGTAGGAAGACTATGTACACCACTGGGACTATAACCCAGGAATTCCTTGTATTGTCACTGAGATGCACAACTGGACAAAATATATCTACTAGAGTGTGATAGAGTCTGCATTTTTTTTTAATATTGGTAGTTTCAATAGTGTTCAAAATAGTATCTGTGCATCTGTGAGCAAGCGTCAATTAACACTTCCTGGTTTTTAAGGGAAATTCACGGGCAAACTGGCTAACTACCACAGTAATAAAGTAGCTTACCAAGATGCTTACTTAGAAAAATGCCCTTAAAATATCTTTGTGTTATGTATGGATGAAAACTAGAGCTTGGAGGTGCACAAAATGTTTTAGATTGGATTCACTCATGTTGGCTAAATTTCAACATGATTAAATCTCAAGTGGCAATAGCTTTTAAACTGAAATAGCTGTGTCAATAATGGCTATGGTATGTCATTTTTTATTGAAGCAGAAAAGCTAACATGACTTCATAACAAGACCAACAAACGCAAGAGATTCATACTTTTCAGGTTTAACACTGGAAACAAGTAAACATTTGCAAGAAAATTTTGTCTGTAAGAAACCATAAATTAAATGAATGTGATGATTTCTGTTTAATTTTCAGCTTCTCACATGCCTCTATTCTTTTCTGCCTATGTATTTTCTACTTATGTGTTAGACTTTACTTCTGTCTTTCTAAGTGATAACATTAAAAAATAATCATCATCTACAGTAATCAACAATATTGGCCTTCAGAATTAATAGAACCTTCTAATTTTCTTAGTTTTATTGCCTAATCTTTCTATAAGAGGCTAGGAGCTGTTAGGAAGAGTATTTCTAGCCAACTTCGTATCGCTGCTAAGATTTGAGTGTGGTGTATCAGGCATTCCCTGTTTATTCCATTTCCACATTATTCAACCTCACTGTTCCAGAGTTGGTCACAGTCAAAAGTAATCTTCTCAAGTCCTTTAGCCAGAGAGAGACATAGAGGGAGAGTCCCATTTTGAGACAGGTATGCGCAGCGAGACAGATGACTCTCCTTCCCTAGACCAGAGCACATAAAAACAGTGTAGATGAATGTCTGCCAGTTATACAGTGCAAAGGAGAATGATGAATCCCTGCCCTTTCCGCTAGACATGTAATATGACGCATTTTGATGGCATTCAGGTGACTCCTCCCTAGGCCCTCTCTATGCATCTCTACACATCTCTGTGCAGCACTGTAGTTTGTCTGCTCTCAGAAAGAGAGTAATACTGACAGAAAGACTCTGTTCCTGCAAAGGACAATAAGGCTGGTTTTGCAGCTGACTCCTTAAAAACTGTGATTAGGAGAGAACAGATGAAAGTGATCTGAGGTTTTGAATTTTAGTCTTAGCACTGCCTGGCAGTAATGACATTTTACATATAAGCATTTCACATATATAGATTTCATTGCAATTAAAGACCTTATTTTCTTCTGTGGCAGCCATGCCTCCATTTCCTGAAGGTGCTGTAAAATATGTCTTTCTAATGTTCTTGCAAATAAGGATAACAGTACACTTCAAGCAGCTAATATTCAAAGCAATTGTTGCCTTCAGTGGGAAAAAGTTGTCCCAGTACGAAGCAGGACATCTAATGGAAATTCCTGTCAATGCTGAAAAGACATGAAATATTTCAGTGCTTTTAGAGTCAGAATTACTGAATCATCTTCCCTCAATTCTCTTTTTGTTGATCTGTTATAACATGGAAAAATTAGAGAATAACTTACATGAGGATAATCTTTGTTTCAGATATTAGGTAGTTAGTTTGCAATTGGAACATATATATATATTGAAGAAATAGGTATTTTTTTTATTAAGGCAGAAAAAATCAAGTAAAATGATTTTACTGAAAAAAAATAATAAAAGAATGCCACTGGACTAAACAAGGAAAGCATAAAATGAATAGAAATGTGACTGCCAAAGTAATGAACAGCTGAGAAGGTGGGCTACCATGGAAACTGTCCTTCTACAAGAATAATCCCAAACAGTTAACAATAACCAAGAGACATTAAAGTTGTATCTATCTATCTCAGTCATTTGTTATTTTCTCAGACAAGAAATTAGGTCTGGATTCAGGTTCACCTACTTTAAGAGAAGATCCTGAGCTAGGAAATTTTGCAATGTTTCATACTGTCCATTGTTGAAGGGGTGATACCACTTTAATCTCAAACCTTGGCAGAAATTGTACTTACTTAAACAAACAAATCAACTTCGTGAAATAAAAAATGAAGTTGTGAAGATTTTTGGTGAACATTTGATGTTTCAAAAATTTACACACTCAGCGGAAATGTGAGAATCAACAGCAGAAGCTAAAGGCTGAATCAGAAACAACTTTAAAATGTAATTTACTTCAGGAAGATTCCACATGCCCCAAATCCTTTCTGCAAAGAACAAAAAAGAGCTAGATCTAATCTAATGTTTTTAGTTAAGAATGTACACACGTTATCAGATATATTTCACCTAACTATGACAATGTAAAACAGTTGGTGGTGATCCAAATAAACAGGAATCTTCCCAGCTCACATCTGGACTGAAATGGGATCAAAAGTGGCATCAAATTTCCATGTCATCACAGCCCTTGAAATCAGTGGCTAAACATTTCCAGTTGACTTTCTGTTTCTTTTGATATTCACCTAGTATCAGGCACAAATACTATGTTAGAGCAGAAAGGGAAAGTTCTGTTAATTTGTGTTGCTTTAACATAATAACAAGGAGTATGTGTTGAAACCTGACTTAATGTATCTTATTCAGCAGTCTGGACAGAGGAAGGCTAAAGGAACAGGTTTGAACCTGATGAACACAACTTGGTTAATGTAGGATTTGGGGTCAGGTAGCTCAGCAGTGGACTGTCAGATTTAAAACAAAATTTAAATATGATGACTTCAGGTATAGGGTTAATATACCCGCTCCACAATACCTGAAAATGAAGGTAAAATGCCTGTATATGACCAGCCAGGCCAGTCAGACACCAGCAAGGTGGCCCAGCTCAGTGCGACCTCAGGCCACTCTTCCCTTCTGCCAGGCAGGCAGCGATGTCCTGCAGTAGGCTGCCAGGAGAGGGGTCGCTGTCAGTGGACTGAGGCCTGCAGTCACTGTTCAGCTCTCATTATGTCAAGCGGCGTTTCACTCATGCTGTTTGAGGCAAAGGATCCTGCTTAAATAGCTCAGCTACCAACAAGGGTATTTCTGACAAAATACGACTTGGGGAAGGTGGCAGGACCTGGAAACCTCACACAGTGAGGACACTGTCTGATGGCTACTATGTGTGCCAGTTGTCACATTTAGGAGTGCAAAGACCACCTCTTTGTTCCAACAAACACCTCCATTTAGGTCAATGAAATAACACCACTTGATTCATTGCAGAGTGCTTTATTCATTTTTTGCTAACGGTACTGTAAAAGAATTGTGTAGAAACACTAGAGACGAGTGATGCGTTGTAATGCACACCTCAGCTGTGAATGAATCCTGAATTTTGGAATATCATCTGCAGGCAATTTCAAGAGCTCAGAAAGAAGTGCAAGTAAAGGTTCTGCATAGTGGTGGCACGTAAAATTCGCTTAACTTGCAGGTTTTAGAGAAATGTTCTACACAGAAAATGAGGAATACTACTCCACATTCAGTGGAACTAGCATAGGCATCATTAGGGCACCTCCTGTAAATAAATAAAATACTCTGTATTGATCTATCATTCCATTGCTCTTATGCATTTCCAGGTAAGTGATATGCCTTAACCATCATTGAAGATGTTTTGCTATCTAAGTAGTAATACAGTGATCACTAGAAATGCTGCACAAATGGTTTATTTATAGCCAATTTTCTGCTCTGTTTCTGAGCAGAAGTGGTTGAAAATGGCTGGAGAATGAATGAGAAAGGATTCCCCCACTCTGCCTCCAGCATCATCTGCCACAGAATTTGCTAGTGGACACAACTTCTGTCTTGGAGAAAACCAAAAGGAAGGGCTCTGTGGTTTGTTTTAATCCGTGAAAAATTTCTGGGCACAACCCAGGATTCTCTCTTTGCAATTCAAAACAGAGAAAATATTCCTAAACAAAAGTCTCTTTTCCAGCTTGACCATACCTTTCCATAAAAAAGCAGCAGAAGAGAACAATCTCATCTGTTCTTAGCTTATAAATTAGATCATTCTGTCTTTCAGTACCAATAAATGAGTTATATTTCCTTCTTTTTCTTTCAGTTGCTGGAGGATGTGTTCAGTCTTACAAGTGCACTTGGTGCCCTCAAATCTTTTGCTTGGGCAATGTTTCCACAGTCATTAGCACTGGAACCAAGCCTTGTCCCCACCTGACCTGAATCAGGTCTAGCACAGCACTGTGGTTTTGCCTAGTTATCCACAAGCCACAGTGATGAATCATAATATCATGCTCACACAGCACTGAGCTATGCTACATGCTTGGGGACAGATGGATAGATCGATCAATCATTAGATTGATTTGCTTAGGGCTGACCCAACCTCAGGTTAGGACGGTACGGACAAATGTCCCTGGTCTCACAGGAAGTCTGCCAAAATATTAGCATTTTTTATTGCATTTCAACTGCCACAGTAAGATGATGGATCAATACTTTAACGCAGCTTTTTTTTGATCTGGTGCCAGGAGCTCTAAAGTTGAATTTAATATATTGCCAAACCACAGCCTTAGGGTGAGGTTCATGCCTCTGTGCAAGGCCAGTAAAAGGTCTGCAAAATGTTTACTTCTTACTCACCACCTCTAAATAGATCTTGAATGAGACTTCACTGCTTGGTAAGTCTTGCATTAGTACAGAGAAAAATTGTCTCCCCAAATGTCCAGAACACATACTAGGAGGAAGGGCTTTAAGTAACCTGGTCCAGTGGAAGGTGTCCCTGTTGATAGCGGGGGGGTTGGAACTAGGTGGTCTTTAAGGTCCCTTCCAACTCAAACCATTCTATGATTCTACAAATCTTTACTGTGCAGTACTGTACACTGATCAACACAATCCTTGCCAGATACGTGCTGGATGCAGGCATCAATTCAGGCAGGACTGTGCTGCAAGGCAGAACATCTATCCATGCATAACAACAGACGGCTTTTGTTCAGCACTGTGAATACTGTACTACCAACCGACTGTGTCACTGGCATGCCAGGAAACAGTCAAAGAAGGAAAAGAAGAGTTTCCATTATTTTTGTGGTTTAAGTACTTTTATTTCAGGTTTTCAGTGATATGCAGTCACCATGATGTTTGGTTAAAATATGCCATTTTTCTTAATCTTGCAGCACAGCAATTCATTGTGAACTTTGTCCCTCATCGCCCTAATCTAAACAGATCTGGATGTTTTAAGCCCTATTACGGTCTCACAGCAAGAAGTGACTTCACCAAAGGTATCAGCATAGGGACTGTATCACATACCTAAAAAGATTTTACCCTGGGCAGACATCACATGGGGACAATAGAGGTGTGAAAAACATTGGAAGAGTCTTACTTGTGGTTTCAGCAATTACAGAGTTTACTGGGACATAAATTTTCAGGTGATTTTTGTTCTGGTTTCTGCTGCATAGGATCAGGAAAGTGATAACTTCGGTAAATAAAGGACTGCTAGATGTCTGGTAATTATATTTCTGGAGTAAAATAGTAAAGATTTTACAAGACCAAAATCTATTCTATTTTCAATGCATGTCTGTGCTTTTTGTAATACACGAGTCATGTTCTAAAGGACTATTTTTTTTACCTTTGAGAGTAGAGGTGGTTCTGTGAATGTCAGAAATACTTCTTAGTGTTTTTTAGTAGTTTAGTAGTTTTTAATTTTGGATATCACTTACTATTTTGCTTCTCTGTTCCTTTATTCCTTTTCATGGGCCACAGGAACTTGAAGAGAGTTATTTTATCCAAATTGTAGGTGCCTGGTTCTTGATTCTCACAGCTTGTGGAGGAACTCTTAATCCCTTTAAAATCAGGAAGAATTATTCCAACAAGGTCTACATATCTAGAACTTCACCTCTTGAGAAGACTTCAGCCAAGCAGCTGTGGCAATGGGAGACCCATGCTTTGAACCTGAATCTCACCAGACACACCAGCACTGCAGAATGCTCAGTTATCCTAATCATAAAAAAGATGGAAAATGAGGTAGACGTATGGAAGTACGCAGAATTAGGAAAAACAGGTCATATGAAAGAGTACAACAGGGAAAAAAAGGCATATGGGCCATAAGAGTCACACTGCAAACTTTAAGGATAATATTTTAAGAGAATTCAGTAAAGGATTCCCCAGAGATGAAGAGTGACAAATGAGATGTCATAAGCAGTCCAGGCATGTGGCAAGTCAGCAGTGATCAGAAGTCAGGCAGGAGATCCTGGATGACCTGAAGGCACCCATGATATCCTGTGGCTGCAGGAGCTGCTAGTAAATTATTACCTCCTAATGTTGTTATTTGCTTACACTAAAAATAAAATTAATTAAGGGAGCAATTTTAAGGACTGCTTAAAATAGCAATGTCAGTTCTTACGTTGGATTAAAAAACGTGCTTACTGTTACCAATAATACCTACAATTACTGGAAGCTAAGATTACAAAAAAAACTAGTTCCTGTAATGTTTGTTTTGGTTGGCATGTTATGCATCATTAGTTTCACTGTTTCCCTCTTTCTATTTAAAAAGTCTATTTCCCTTGTTTGGGGTAGATAAAACAAGGAGAATGAAAACTTCTTAATAGTCTTAATGTTTTGTTTTTCTTTTAGATGACATTGCTAGAAGGTCTTAAAACAACCTGAAACTATTTAAGGAACTGCATAAAATCTTGTTTCGATTGATTATTTCCCTGGTAATGAGCGTGAATTCCCCAGGCAAGGGAATCCTATTTCATTCCTGTTGATATATTTGTGTCACAAGGGAAAAGAAGGACCGTGTTAATTTTTTTCTGACTTTTTACCGAATAACTTTTCTGATAGTGTTTTGTATTGGTATCTATATATATAAATTAATTTTATCTCATGTGTTACATTCTCTCTTTGTTTAACAACAATTTGCGTTTTTAAAAAAGATTTTTTTTATTCCAATGCGAAATACATGCCTACATTTCTGTGTGCGCACTAATGAAAACTTACGCTATCTGACAAGAAAAAAAAGCAAATTTAAAGAGTTATGATCATCAAAATGTCATTGGGCTAACATTAATTTTAGATGAAGTCTAAGCACCCAAATTGAATTATTTCACAATACATGGATGGGAATAAATAACCATTTAATTTCAAATAACAGCAATTTCAACAGTGACAAATAAGCTAATCACAAAAGGCAATCTTTATAAAAACTATTTCAATTTGGGGAATGAATAATAACCAATTTACTTTGAATTCCAGACAATCTAGAGCCTGGGCGAACTCTAGTTGAAGTTGGTCAGGATTGGATCTGGATGGCAATCCTTGGAACTGTTATATATCAAGTAATGACATTAGAAATGTCCAACACTTAGAGATGAAATGGCAGTCAAAGCAAACAATGAACATTTAACTGGGTGACTGGAAAGACTTTGTTGCTCAGAAGGCAGGAGATGGAGTTTTACTGCTCACTTGCACGTGGACAAGACTTTGTCAGTGGCCTCTTTCATTAGCTTAATATTTGACTGCTGCAGACTCATTCCCATCACTATGATTGAACAAGTGTAAAACTAGGGTCTTGTGGTGGCTAAGCAAACCTTTACATTTTCTCCTCCCACTGCAGGGATGTCTTTGCTGTTGTTTTCTCTCATTTTCCACAACTAAAAGTAGGTCAGCATTTTGAGAAGGATCTTCTAAGCACTGTACTTTGAAATCTGTGAGTGCGTTTGTTTGTACATGCCAAATCCCAGATAAGCATATGCGAGGATATAATTACATCTTAAACTACCAGTCTGGTTTTCCATAAGAAAGTTTCCAATGTGACGTTTTGTGAAATTCAGCCAGCCAATAAGATCTGAGATAATTAGAAAGGCTGCGTTTGATCACCGTCAACAAAACTTGAAACAATTCCTCTATTAGGCTGAAAGTCATCTCTGAACTTGGTTTTCTCATCTATGCTCATTACCTTTGACAGCATCACTGTTCAAAATACATTATGCTTCCTAGGTAAGGAGTTGAATTCACACTTTCTTAACATAATTTGCTATAAAAGTGCTGAAGAGAAAAAAAACGACAAATGAATATTTTCTCTCAATCTTGTGAAGCTGAATTTTGTATCTACTTGATAATTCATGGACTTTTTACTGTGCCAACTTCAGCACGGGAGTTTTGGGCAGCTCTCTTCTCATCTTTGCTGAGAGAAATGCTGATGTGAGTCTTGCATTTTGATGGGTTATTTGTGGTTCCTTTTTGAGTCACCTGATATGCGGGCTCTGTGTAGCCACTCTTTCAGCCACAAAAATCTCTTCCCTAGACAATCAGCACTGACTGAATTGAGGACGGTATCTGTGAAATAGTGTGTCATTGTCTGTGAATCATGAAGAAAGAACACATGTGTGTAGACTGTGGACAGGACATTGGACTATACTAAGGCCCTCTGTAGAAAGAGCTTTGCAGTAGTAGGTCAGCACTGCAACAATTACAACAAGTCTTTCTCTGACAGCAGTCTACATCAGATCCTCTCTACCTGCTCCAAACAAATTAACTCAGAAGTCCCCTGTGCAGTCACAATGTATTAACCCCCCCATCATTTTTGTCTTCAGAGATATCAGATGACGTGGTGATCCCCAGATCCACAGAACAGTGGAAGGCTCCTTAAAGTGGTTTCACCTGGTTAAGGATAGGAATTGTTATTTAGTGTTCTTGGTCACTATTATAAAATATTTCAGAGAGTGGAAGGTCTGATAATGCAGTATAATTAACTACTCCCAGAAAAAATTACGTATTCAGTTACCTTTATCTTCACCACCTGTATCGATTGATGAATGAGGTTTCTCAACATCTCTGTACTTCAATTTTCTTACTGCAGTCACTGCAAAGTGGGGCCTTCCCTTCTTTTCTGCTGAGGTAACTAAGAGATGAGCATCACAACTTATTGACAGGTGACCTACATCTCTGACTACATTTTGTGGTAGGTGTGCATTGCTATACTTTACCCCATAGCCCAGATATCTCTGCTCATCCAGCCCGGATAGCACTACTATTTTCTTTCTTCTATCCTCTGCCCTTTTTCCAGAGGAAATCACTCTGTGCCGGTGGATAGTGCACACACAGGTTTTACCTTCACAGGAAATCAGTATTCATCTGGGGGGTGTGTGATTGGTCAGGGCTGTGGGGACCACTGTACAGTACACCTACACCACAGTATTACTGCCAGAGACTATCTGTTCTGGTTCCCATAATTATAAAAACACTAGCCACCTTTGTCAAAAAGCAAGCAATGTCTGCATCATCTGATATTCTGAGAGCAACATCTCACTTTTCATGTCCTGCTAGTGCAATTTTCCTGTAGAAGCATTAGAGATAACTACCATTAATAAACCCTCCCCTTCAATTTGTGTCCCAATGCTCCCTAAATAAGATGTAGGACAGTGATGCAAATATGTGAAGAAGAGCTCACTTAAGCTGACTAAATCACTGGTGATATCAGCCCTTACAGGCAAACACAGTGCTTGTCAGTTTGCATCAGTTTCTGATCTAGAGGACCAGAAATAGCACTGCTATGCTCTTCCAACAGCCTCAGCTAGCTGAGTCTTCAGCAGCCCATATATGCCTCGCCATGAATTTGGACACAGATGAGCAAACTTATTTGTCCTTCCCCTTGCCGATGTCACACACAATCAGGCTCTTTGACAATTCACTTGTCATAAGCAATTCAACTTACGCTGCACACACCAAGGTCTGCCACTCAGGGTTATGTGTTGCCTTTAGCTTCTTCATTTGTCCAGAGCAAACTGCAGGTATATCCTACAAATTTTTATGTTGACATTTTCACGCCTACACAGGCAAGGGAGGATCAGTCTAAGTGTAACGCTAACACAGCACTGACGGAGGTCCCTGGCCATTGTAGACCTACCAGGGAAATGCATTTGCAGATGCACAGAGCAGCCTTAAACCTGTGTGTACTGGCAGCTACGTGCACTGCTGATCAGTGCAAGCTCAGGAACAAAACCTGAGTCTGCAAAAACTACGGCAGCAAAAGCAGACAGGAAAAAAACGTATTCAGAGCCTCTTCTAGGCCTTCTTTCTGGCAGACCTCTAGTAGTGCTCCAATAGGTGCTAAACCTGTCTTTGGGCTGAAACCAGCTTGGACAGCAAAGTAGTCTCTACTCATGTAGTTTAGCTGGGAAAGGGAGGTGTAATTTAGAGCAGTTTATGTCAGTCTTCCTGCACTTTGCCTATCTTTTAGTAGGCCTGCTATCTCCCAGTCTTTTAATGAAGTATAAATTGTGATGTCTACTACTGGAGTAGCATGTTCTTCTCTCTGCTCTTCATCTACACAGAAATTGTTAATGCTGACTTCAGTTTTCAACAGCAACAGAGATACCTTTCAATAATCAGGGCTAAGGTATTTCCCCGAGCAAGTAAGTATTCATGTAACTTCTTGTACTGGGCCAACAGCAGCTATGCCAGGGCACTGCCTTGCCCAGCACCTGTGTCCACACCACATGCATCTGTTTGAATTTCCTGGTTTTCTCCCCAGCATCTCTTTACTGACACTCGGTACTTAGCTTCCCCAGCTAAATTCTCACAGTCACAAATATAAATCTCACTGTGAAATAGCTGTTCTATAAATAGCCCCAAGGTTTATCTTTTGTGAAATTTCATTCTATAAACTGAAAGATAAGCCTTTCTTGACACACTTAACTCAATGGTTACTAGCTAGCTAAGGATTCAGTGGTTAGCAGATCAGAACTACTAAATGTCATTGATTATAATTAGTGATGTTATTTGCTATTTAGTCAGAATACAAACTAGATATACATACATATTTCTCTTTGTCATATATTCAAGGAACTGCAAGAGGATTAATTAAGGCTTATGAAAGGAACTTAGAAAATTTTGAAATTTTTATACCTTTTAAAGCTCCAGGAAAATGCAGTACAAAAGGAAACATCTGACAGTCTGAGTTATCAACAGATGCAAGTTCTGAATAAGCAGTATTAGAAGAAAACAAAATTTCTGCATAAAAGAGAAACCTCCTCAGCTGATGCTCTGCAACGGGTTCTTCATTACCTGGTATTCTCCTTTCTTAGTCCTTCAATCTGTCTGCCTCTCTTACTGCCACAGTAATTTTGTGAATAACATCAGATTCTGTATTAAACCTAGCTTCTCAAAATGTTGTTCAAGGGAGTGTGGCTGAGCATTTCCACCATGGAAATGAAAAAACCCCTAAGTTGCTCATTATTTGCCTTTGCAGTCCTATTTCTTTACACCACAAGAATGTTGTGAGCAGATCCTACTTACTTCTTTCAACGTAATCTCTCACAAAAAGCAGTACGTGTGGTGGCCCAGGGGTTAGAGGCCACATAGACTTATTGGCATAGTCCCAAGCAGGAGCTAATGCTCCACAGTGAGCAGAGCTTGACAGCATCCTGAGACCAGACAGGCATTTCCAGTGTAGATGGCCTCCACGGATGGGACAAATGCCAGACATACTCCCCAGCTTCGCAATACAGATGTGACATTGCTGTCAGTGTGTTGCTGGGGTGGGGGCAGGTCTTTCCTTTCAATATTTTTGAAGTCTATAAACTAAAGAGCCCTGAAGATTTGTCTCCTTGATTCAGCTTTATCAACATAATACTGTTGTATAGACATGTGTTTCAATTTCAAATACATAGAAAATGTAATTTTGATTTAATCAGAAATACTGTATGTATAATCACAGAATCACAGAATGGTAGGAGTTGGAGGGGACCTCTGGAGGTCATCTAGTCCAACCCCCCTGCTAAAGCAGGTTAGCCTAGAGCAGGTTGCACAGGAATGCGTCCAGGCAGGTTTTGAATATCTCCAGAGAAGGAGACTCCACAACTCCCTGGGCAGCCTGTGCCAGTGCTCTGTTACCCCCACAGTAAAGAAGTTCCTCCTCATGTTCAGGTGGAACTTCCTGTGTTCCAGTTTGTGCCCGTTGCCCCTTGTCCTGTTGCTGGGCACCACTGAAAAGAGCCTGGCCCCATCCTCTGGACACCCGCCCTTTAGATATTTATAAGCATTGATCAGATCT